>CAUDNR010004248.1:28017-60381 GCA_958430865.1 Entrophospora sp. SA101 | reverse complement strand
AGGGTAAATAATAATAATCGCCAGAATAATAATAACCAACATTCTATGTTGGCAGATTTGGTTGAAGATAAAAAGACTATATTATGCACAGTTTTCAATTTAGCCAATTATCCTGGAAAGGTAAGAAGCAAATAACTTTCTCGAATTTACATGCAATAAATTATATTGGATATTGATTTTAAGAACATTTTCTTATTTAGGAAACTATTGAAAGATCCCCTCAATCCATTCCATTTACTACATCTACAAATTCACATTCATCTGCTATTTCATTTACTTCATCCATTTCATCCACACAAACCACAGAAATTATGAATAATAATAATAGTAATAATGATGATGACAATAATAACATTGATGATGTTGAATCGAGGTGTTGCAAAACAAAGGAGAATAGAATATGTGGTTTTCATGTACATCTACCATCATGGAATAAAATATGCAATGGAAGAATATTTAATGCGAATAATCGTGAACTTAGCACATGCCCTTTTTTTAACTTTACGTTTTGTGTAGAATTTCAAACTATAAATCAATACCCCATCAACATACCTTCTGTGCCAAGATGTTATTGTAAAAGACCAATTGTATTGACAAGAATTACTACACCTGGTAATATTGGAAGATGGTATATGGCTTGTGCAAGTTATCACGTTAGTGTGCACATATGTTTATATGAATATATTATATATATTTATTTTTATATAATTAAAAAAAATTATATTTTATTAGGTACCGGGAGCAAAGCCTAAATGTTCATTTTTTAAGTGGGCTGATGAAGTTTTATATGATAAAAATGACCAATGTTTTCATGATGATTTTTACAAATTTGAACAAGTATTTATTAGGGAACCAACTTATCAAAATTGGCGAAAAAGATTGGTTTGTAATATAAAACAAGAAATAGATGAGATTATAGCAAATGACAATGTTAATGTAAACACCAGCATCAACATCAATATCAACAACAACAACAACAACAACAACAACAACAACAACAACAACAACAACAACAACAACAACAACAACAACAACAACAATAATAATATGAATAAAAATATTCACCACCAACATCTTCAAGACATTCAAGATGCTCATATTAACAATCGTGATGATGACAATTTTTTAACTAGTATCAATAATAATTTTATACATTCTTCTGATCCCACAAGAGTGAAGATTGCTGGATTAGATTTTTAGAAGAAATCTCATTATTATTATGAGCTATCATTATTCATTTAGATCAGTTCTTTTATTTATTTTATTTCTTTTTGGTAAAAATATAAAAACAATTTTGTTAATCAATATAATGAGTGACAAGAAACAGGGCCTTGCACATTTATATAATTATGATTCTAGAAAACTTGTCATTAACAATTCTTTTATTTTATTATGATGCAATAATAATATAATGATGACAATATATATAATAGTAGTAAAAATAATATTATATAGAAATTATATTGGTAAATAGGATAGTTAAATAAAAAAAACAATTATGAACAAAAATTTTTAGTTTCTTTATATAAAAGATTCATCTTCTTTCTTTCATGGTTATTAAATTAATTAATAAATTTTATAGAGTCACAAAGATAAAAAATTAAATAATATGGCTAACAACAAACTTGCCCAAATTCAATAACTCATGATTTTAATCAAAAGCATGTATTTATACAATAATTGGGTGAAAAATGTTCAATTGTTCGTTAATGAACACTTTCAAATAGATAAATAAAATCTAATATATATATTAATAACATTTGTTTTATATAGGTCAAGTTTCTCATCTATTCATCCATATGACAAAAAGAGACATATTAATATGGGATTAGATTGATTGATTGGTTGATTGATTGATTGATTGATTGATTTGGCCAATCAATCATGATTATTGGGAAATAGAATTTATAACAAACCTGCAAGATAATTAGCCATGTATAAAAAATACCCACAGTTATGGATATTGAAAATAGTAATACCTGCTGGACAACTTCAACTTGAGCCTATTTGCTCATTTATTCAAATAAACTAATATGGAAACTACCACTGATAATCATAATAATAGATGAAGGAATAAAAATTGATTGGTATCCACAAATTTGTTCTACAACAAGTTCATCTATATAAGTGATCCCAGTCAGACAGACAGCTTGTAAAAGTTGGCATTATTCTATATATTAATAAAATAAAAGCTATGGTTTACAATCATACCTTCAGATTATATAGCCAATACATTCACTCCAAATGCAAAGTATTTAAATTAATTTTTGTAAATAACTTAAACACACTTATGAATTCATGTAAATTATTTTTTTTCAAAAATTTAAATACATGTATTAATGGTGCACAAATTTAGAATTTTTACTAAATTTTAAAGCATAATAATCTAATGAAGATGCTTTGCTATTAAAAAGTATCAATAAAGTTATAACTGATTTGACCAAATTGTTGAATGAGCTAGATTTTTATGATATAGATATTGGATTGGTGAGGTTTTTTTGCGATAAATAAATAATTATCAGTAGCACGTTCAGCTTTTGCACATCTATATTTTGGATGAGAATTTTTAAACCTCATTCTAGCATTTAAAAGCAAGGTCTTCCATACCTCGATGCAGTATTATCAAATAATTGGATTAACGATATTGTTTTATTTAAATGTGAAATATTGTTCCGAAGGTGGTTTAGAAATTAGATGCATGTATTTGATGTTTCATCAATTGAAAAGGATATTACTCCAGTTATTAATTATTTTCGAGTGACTTTTATGATAAAACCAAACTTGTGAAAAGTTATGACAAAGAGCTTCTTCAAAATTTACAAATTTATAATGAAGTTCTTGGTTTCTACTTGGATTAATAAAAAACATGATCCATATAACCAAAATAACCAAATAATATGGATTCGAATCAACTTTTTGAGTCTATATTTAACATGAAGATTGAAAAAATGGAAGAGTTGGTTGGTGTTTATAATTCAATTTGTTGAATTTAAAAGAATCAAATGAACTTTTGGATGAAATTCTTATTTTAAGTCAAATAAATAATTCAATATTAAATGGTTTGGCCCCTCGACCTGCAATATATGATAACACACTTGGTGGATCTTACATCGGTAGCACTGTTATTGATTTTGATGTAACTATTTTTACTATATAGCTTGCAGCCTCTCATTTGTGAAAAGCGCGTCATAAATTGTGATGTAGTCACGTGATATATTTTTTTAATAAAAAAGAATTTTGATTTGAACGTAAGATGATCGGTTATGAATAAATAGTCTGGTATCTTGAAGAATCATGTTTTTAAAAATTATTGAATATTACAGAACAATATAATTTAGATTTTTTAGTATGCAAATGTTGGTGAAAATACAAGTTTATTCATTATTTATAATTTATGGATAAAATAACAATATATAATACTTGATGTATGATTAGCTATGAACGAATTCGTCAGCAATGCAGAATTTATTTAATGATTTTCAAGTTTCAGTTGCATATAGCACTTTTTTTAAGAGTATAGATCAGCTTTCTAAGGGCAGCGAACTCAGGATTCATTATTTATATTTAAGAATATATTATTTAATTTAAACAAAATAAATTGGTTTATAAGCATTCTTAAAGTAAATTTATTCAATTACTATAATTTATGCTTTTATTAAATAAGATATTTACATACTTGTAAACATAGTAAAGTTAATCGGGCATTAGAAATGTCAATTTTAAGGATATACAACCCAGAGATTTATTGAAATATTGAAATTGAGATAATTTATAAAAAAAATCCAGTTTTACTTATTCTAACAAAAACTTGAAGGAATTGAAACCGATGGAATAGTATTTAGGAAACTATCCTTAAATGGGGAGCAGCAAGACACCCAGGCATTTGTAAACATGGTTGATAAAAAAAGTCCTTTATATACTTTACAAAGAGAAGTCAAAATCTAAATTTAAACGAATACATCATAGCAGTAGATAGTTTAAAAATGTGATGATATCAATAGAATGCTTGTAGTTGCTAGAAATAGAAAAATTGATCAAATAATTAGTGATCCATTTAATTTTCATTGGAGTGAAAAATATATATAATTATAAATATACAACGGAATGTTTTAGATTAGTCATTCGTTTTTGGTTTTCAATGTAAATGCTAGTATTTATAGTAATGATGAATTAGAAGTTCTATAAATTTATCCTTTTTTATTTTAACTTTGCAATTCTAATATTAAAAATCTTATTATACAAAAAAGATTATTCGAACTTACTTTCTATATTGACAACATGGCCGAGTGGTTAAGGCGTCAGACTTGAAATCTGATTCCCTATGGGAGCGCAGGTTCAAACCCTGCTGTTGTCGTTAACAAGTGATAAATTAAAATTTTTTACTATTACTATAAAAATTATAATAAATTAATATACATGAGCATACTACACAACAAAACCACATTTGGATTACCAAGTATTTCAGGGATAAAATGGGTTTACAATGTTCCATTTGTTAAGTGATATATAGAACTACCCTATATAAAAATAACAACATGGAACAGCACAGAAGTATTTTGAAGAACAAGGTGAAAAAATTGTTCCTTATGTTTTCAAAATAAATGATACTCAGATGCTTGAAGCTTATCTAAGGAAAGAAAGGATTGTGAAATTTACAAGAAGGAAAGAAAAATCATAACAAGTAAAAGAACTTTATCACAAACCACAAAGAATTTAGAAAGAAAAGAAATTGGAAGGGGAATAATTTACTGCCTAAATTAACCATGTGTGAGCATCAAGAAATTAAAAAAAGGTTTGGTAAAAAAGAATTAGTGTGGTTTGTTTGATTTGTTTAGGTTTTATTTCAATTATTTGTTCTTGTTTCTTTTTTAAGTGAATTTCTTATATTTTTTGTAAACTATTGTAGTTTATTCTTTGATAATGCTGGTAAAGAAAGACTTGTTGGTTAAATATAGTTCTCATTTTAGTTGCTGAATTTCTTGGGCTTGCTGACTTATCTCCTGATTCTTAACTGTTTCCAATTGCTCTAATTTCTTGGCCAATTGTCTTTTTTTTCATTATTGGGCCACTTCTAAGGCTTCAAGGTGAGTTTCAGCATCTAATCTTGCCTCTTTAGCTTTTTGCTTTCAACCTCAATAATTTCAATGATTTTAATTATTGTTCTATTTCTCTTCATTTCATAATTGCTTAATAAATTCTCTTCTCAATTATCTTATCTGTTTCTATTTCTTCATCAATTAGCTCATAATATTTTGAAGCTCTTCAGTAATGTTTTTTATAATCTTTTATAATTCTTTTTTTTCCTTAGTTAATTTATACTTTTCCACTTTTAAGTTTTCTCTTTGTAATTTCAATTTAAATTATCAATTATACCTTTTTTATATTCATTTGTTATTGGACATTTATTCTTAATAAACTTTACTAACATTTCTTCTAGTTCTTCAGCTTTCTTTTTTAATTGTGTTAATTCTTGATTATCTCAGGTGCTGGGATTCCTTTTATTACTACCATAATATATTATTTTGATACATTCATGAAAGTTTTATGTTGGTTTTGGACAATTAATATATTTAAATTCATCCTTTACCAATGGACAAATATTATTATAAAGGTATTCTTGCCTCTTATAATCCAGAGGGAGAAGTGTTAATACTAAATAAATAAAGCCTTAATTTCTTCAGAAATATGTGTTTCCTTAGTTTTCAATAAATTGAATTCAGCAAAAGGTCCATTAGCAACTTCTTGAGTTTTGACCACATGAGGATTAGATGTTTCAAAAAGAAAATGTTGAAATTTTTGCAGACCATTAATAAATTCCCAAAATTGATTTGATATCCACCTTCATAGCATTGAGTTTTATTCAATCCTGCTGAACTAGATCTTTTTGCTACATCAACCACATGATCCACACAATCCACACTTGTTTTTCAGCAGTGTTTTTTAATCAATCCAAAACCACCATTGCATTTGAATTTGGTATGTCCAGGAATCATGAAATTCAATCCAATACTTTCATAATAACCACAAATAGGGATTTTAACAGTCTGGCCCAGACTGAATGTACTACAGACCAATTCAGCCTGTCCTTAGGTATCAAAGATTATTGGACTCTTTGGACCATTGAATTTTTTTTTAAGATGTCTACTAGTGCTTATTGACCACCATCTATTGCTTTAATCTGTGCCATTAAAAATATGTCTTGTTTAGGCTTGGGAAGAGCTTGAAATGATACCTCTGACTCTGCAAATTCATTCTTGGAAATATACATGCAGCCCAAAGTATTTTGACACTGTCATGACTTATGAAATTCATATTATTTATTAGTAAAAATAAATGGAGTATGAAACACATTCATATTATAACACAATAAATTTCAAAATTACTTGCAGTTAATATTAAAATCCTTGAAACCTTTAAACTTCAGCTTTATTTTTATATATTTTATATATGGCTATCTTTTCTACAACCTTAAAAAAAAGGATTGGTTGAAAAAAAAATAGAAATGGCAAGAATTTATCATGTTACATTAAAATTATATTAAAATATTCATTAATATTAAATATATAAAATCTTAACATTAATAGAAACACATTCAAGAAAAAGAAAAAGTTCCAGAAGCTGAAAAATCAAACACAAGAAGCTTTGCAATAAATTTAGAAATTCAACCTGATCTCAGAGGAAAGTTAGTATATTTCTTCTTTAAACATGATAAATATCTAGAGGGACTTTAATTTATGATAAAAACAAAAAATTTTATATTTATGATATAAAAAATGGTGATAAGTTCAATAGTTTTTTTATTCATGGATAAATTCTTTGAAAAAAAAAAGTTATTTAGTGGCAAAAGATCTGCACTTGTTGCATATTTTCAGAGCCCAATATTTTCTTTTCTTTTATATCAGATCATCTGATCATTTTCACAAATCAATCTTGTATTGTGTTATATATATATATATGTAAAATTCTAAAGGATATCTGATCAAGCACCTTATTGGAGCAACAGACCAACTGCAACTATTGTGGATGTTTCTTCTTTCATTAGGCAAAAGATTAAATTGAAATGGCGAATTTTATGGAATAGGATTAAGAGAGATTAATGAAGGATTGGGATTGACTTTTTTTGAAGAGAAAACAATATAAAAAAAAATATGGTAATAAAATGGTATGGGATGCTGATATCATATTTGAGGTAAGTGTTAGGAAATTGTAAAAAGATACTGATTTAATTTCATTGGGGATTTTCAAAAAAAGGGCAATATCAAAAGTGGAAACAATATATATAACACAAATAACTGCAGAGTTTCCTGCATTACTGGAATTTACTGGGAATAGTGGTATAAATTCTGAGGATAAAGAAGGTAAGTTATTTTTGCAAAATAAAGACCAAGCTTTTATTTGAATTATTTATATGAAAAATCACCAAAAACATGGAGACAGCATGGAAGATACATACATATTTATTTATTTAGTTCATTTTAGAATTTTTGTGAACAATTTTAGTACTCTCATTCAATTATGTAAAAATTCAAACCCCCTCATCGATCAATTCATATATGTTGCAAATGAGTTTATGTGAATATGTAAACAAAAAAAATTTTTAAAAAATTCAAATTATAATAATTGAAATAAATACTATTCAATTTTCTCTTTCATAATCACTCAATAATCAATAATAATCAGTCAAATTGCTCAAAGTATGTTGTTTTTAAAATCAAAGAAAGTTATGCACTAGGAATTTGTTTTTTAAAAAAAATTTTTAGATAAAACACAAAAACCAACTGTTAACACCTTATACTGTTTATTTACCACACTTACTCAGCAATATTCTAAAAGCTGGGTCACTGGGTCCAAGATTTCAAAAAATAAATGAGTTAAAAAAGGGGAATTTTGTTAAAAGCTTGTAACTTTATACAAAAATTCTTTTTAATAATACTATCAGAAGAATAGATAAAATAAAAACCTCTAGTTTCAGATTAACTAAGATATTTCACAGTAAGTTCTAGATATCAAATATGTTAATTTAAAAAAGATTAATTTAAAAAGAGTGATTTTGTTAACCAACTTTACAATATTTCTTATTAATAGTAACCATAGGAATATAGAACAAACTTCTAGTTTCAGACTATCAATTAATATGCTCTAAATTTGCCTTTATCTAAATTTACAAATATTTAAATGTAAGAATTATTTAAAATAATTATATATATGTATATATTATATATACACACATAACATACATACACAGGTAAACTCAATAAGTCGGACACTCAATAAGTTGGATTTGGCCTAACTTGGACAAAAATTTCCTGCCCTTTTTTTTTTATATTTAAAAATTTCTTGATAAGTCAGACACATATATAAACTCTTGTTAAGCTGTAAGTCGGACAACTCCTCCAGCCAGATAATAATAAATGACTCTCGATAAGTCGGTTCACGTGATTTTCATAAATCTTGAGAGATAATCTTTACTATTTTTAGTAATGTATTATCCAATAAATTTTTGTAATAATTTCTATTCATGATTTGTAAATAGTTTTTTTCCAAAAGAGCAACCAAACTCCCCTTCTTTATTCACTAACTTTGCTCAATAAAACCGATAATATCCAAATTTTTTCCAAACCGGTTTTTCGACAAACTTCGCAATTGTTTTTCACATTATATTTATTTTTTTTCTTCATAAATCTGTTCCGTGAATAATATTATAATCATTTTAAAGAATTTGTCTTTGCAAATAATGTATTTTATTGTTATATTTATCTATTATGTCATTTATTATCTCATCATTAAATGAATTCACGTTTTGTTGTTTCATAATTAAATGATTAAAAGATTTAAAATGGAAAACAAAATAATTCTTTAGTACAAACCAGTATGAATATTTATTTAGATAAAGAGTAGAGATTTTTTTGTTTTATCTTCTATCTGTTTTATTAAATTATTTTTTCAATTATTATTATAAATAAATATGATTTAAACAACGATTTTCTTAATTTTTTTTTTTTTTTTTGTAAAATTGCATATTTTGATAAGTCGGACACCGTGTCCAGCCATTTGTGTCCGACTTATCGAGTTTACCTATGTATATGGTTTTTTTAATCATACATGTTTTTTTGTTTTTTTTTCCCAACATAATACGCTTCGCAAATAAACATTATCAAAGAAAAACATATTCTCCGTAATGGAAAGCAATGTCACTACTATTGAGACTGCTAATAATAATACAACAACTATCACAACCGATACTCGTATGGATTTGATCCTAACCAGAAGAGGGTTATGAGTAATATAAAAAATAATTTGCTGAAAGACGATGAGCGGCTTTTTTTTTGAAAGAAGTTGATTGTTTTGATTATTAGTATAGAAAATAGCGCGAATGGTCGGAAAAATTATAAATCAATAGGTACTGAATTAATTAGAGATGATGATAGCAAGAAATACTATTATAATACGGAAGGATATGATCAACTTCAAGAAAAACACGACGAACTGAAACGAAAGTTCTTCGAACTTAATAAAGAACTGGAAGATAAGAAAAAACAACCGAGATTATGTGATGATGATGATGGACTTGATGGAAAGACTATTAAGATTTTGAAAGCACTTAGTAAAGTCAAGGAAAAATTGAATGATAAGGCTTATTATGATAGTATTTACGTCCCTGCTTTTGAATATTTCAAGAAACCGGATCAAAAAGATTATAAGTTGGCTGCCGGCATATTTGTAAAATATGTTAGGAATCAATCACGTAATAAGAATTGGATTTATTTTAATTCATATTTAATTATAATAATAATAATAATTTACTATATGCATACATATTAATACTAATAATATTATTATTTATATTATTATTATCATTTAAAAGAAATGACAATTGTTGGTTTATACCAAACCGTTGGTGTTTTCATGAGGCTCTTAGATGGGAAGGAGAAAGGGCGCAACTTAATCCATCTGTTAAAAACACATTCGGAAGAATTCGATCAACAAGTTAATAAACATCTATTTAATAATATAAAATCGAAGATAACTTTGCTTTCTGATGTTATTACAAAAAGCGTAGATAAATTTTTTTTATCATTGGATTTATTGGAATTGCCAATTTCAACATTAAAGTTGCTTATTATAAATTTATTGAGCAGCAGGAAACTTGACTTATTATTATATTTAAATCATGGATCATTACAGAAAGGTTCTTTTTTTCTTATTATATATATGTACGTGAAGTTTTGTTATTAATCTTTTGTTTAAACAACCTTTTGTATATATCTCTTATCTAAAATTTGTAATTTCTGTTTGGTTTGTTTTGTCCATCAATTAAATCGCAAATTTTATTATTATTGTAAATTTATTGACATGTATATATTTAAAAAAATGCAGATAAAAAAATTTATAATATATACATATATCTATTATATCTATATATTAAATGAATTCTTTATATATATATGTATCTATTTATTTACACCTTTTTATCACGTTTCCCTCGCTTACACAGCAATTTAAGACTTTCAATATTCAAACTGAGCATTTCCAATAGAAATTGTACTTGAAGTTTTATGTCTGAACTAACAATATTATTTTTCTTGATTGATTCTTGTAAATTGTTGATTTTGTTGACCACTGTGTTATTGATCACCAATTCATATTCTTCTTCATCTAATCCACAAATCATCATTATCAAATCATCACCACTATTCCTTCTAGTATTACGGTTATTATTAACACAATTATTAACTCGTATGATTTTTGAAGAAATGTAACTTTGAAGGATCCAATATAGCATGTAGTAATGTCGCCATGCTAAATCAGACATAATCTCGCCTTTTTTGGTTTTTTTTAATGGGATTGAATCAAAATAAACATTAATTATTTTTGATAAACTTAATTGTGATTTTATCAAGTGTCGATAATTACGGCCAGCTGAGTTAAGATCTGTATTGGATAATGCTAAATCAAGCAATCTTGCTTTAAAGGTGTTTGATATTAAAGTCTATAAATAAGAATCAAGATTATTTATTAATAAAACATAAATAAATGAATGAATGAATAAATAAATAGAGTATATATACATCTATACCAAACTCACTTGAAGGAATAGTTGGAATTTTGATGAATCAAGATGCTTTGATTTCAAGTATATCTCAGTTGTCAAAGTTTTAGAGCAAATATGTTCAGAGTATGAAAGAATTATCATCTAAATTATTAATCAAAAGTCTTTTTTATTTTAATATTCAATACTAAATAAAATTAATTCTGTTAATTTAAATTATAAGTAAAAGCACATTTTACCAAGTCTAATAATCTTTGGATCATGTTTACAAGATCTTTAGATATTTCATCTTTGTCAAATATTGAAATTAATATATCAACAGGAGTTTTAATGTTTGTTGTGCGTTGTTGGACACCATAACTGTTTGGAATAAGTTGTAAAAATATTGTTGAAGATAAATTTTCTAAATAGAAAATTGATAGATATATATTTTAACAATTTTTTATAGCAATTTAAAGAGTATGGGTATTTATATATTTTCAATTGTTTTTTACCTTGTTTTAATTTTATATCAACTTCTAACATGCTTACTATATGTTCAAGCAATAAAAGTTTTCTCTAAATTATATATGTGCATTCAATCAATACATATGTACTAAAAAAATCACTGAATGATAAATATTGGCTTACTTGAAAATTATCATCATCCATTGGATGAGGTTGGAACATCGTTTTTTTGATGAAATTCCAAAAATCCTTATATTCTTTCCAAATGTCATCTATTTCATTTATTTGACTATCAAGATCACTTGAAGAAGGAGATGATGACCAAACATTTTCAAAAGGTAAAGAACCCTCTTGTTGTAAAATTTGATTTAAAATTTTATGTGCTTTCAGAGCCATTCTATAATTAACCTTTTGATCATTAATCACCAAATCAACCAATTGACGAATATGTTTTCTACAAAAAAATGCGAAAATAAAGAATATAGTTAATTAATTTATATTTATTCACAATGAATTGTTTTTAATAATTTTAAATCCAAAGAAAAAATTATTTAATACATACCCTGAAGGATTGTATGATTGATTATAAAAAGATCCAATCAAATCAATTGCTCCACTATCTAAATTTGAAAATATTGTTAAGATTCATTATTAATTCAATAGTATTTTCAAAAAAAAAAAAAATTCAATGATTACAATGATTTTCTTGAAGACAATTATCAATCATGTTTTGACAGGTATTTGGCATTAATAATGATTTTTTTTTAGTTTTATTATTGGGATTGGTAGTTATTGAATTCAATTTTTCATAAATTTCAATTGATTCTGGTTTCGTATTAAGAACTTTTTCAGCCTTTTCCCAAATACCATCATTATGTAAATTAACAATTTCGCTATTGTTTTCATCACTATTTTCTTTATTTTTCAACTTAGAAGGAGTAGATAACATGTAAGATAAACCATCCTAAATACAAATTAAAAAAAAACCATACACAGGAGGCAGGTAACTATTTAAAAGATTTTTTTAATGAAAATTGCATTCTTTTAAAAGAAAAATAATAAATAATAAATAATATAAACCTTTGATGTTTGATATTTTTTAATAAATTTCATTTTTTTTTTCCAAATTCAATTAAAAAATAAAGGTAAAACGCGAATACAGAATTTCATTTTGAAATACTTTTATGATGTGCACCAAATATTCAAATTCACTGGCAAAAATGGTTAAGTAACAATTACCAAAGGTTACGTCAATCACCAAACTTGATCTTGTGCAACTCTATTGCAAATTAACAAACACACCCTTTCTTTTATAAGATAATTATGTCTGGTGAATTTTTTTAACTTTATTTAGTCAAGGAAGACAGCAAAAATAAGTAATGATCCACCTTTTTACATTATGATCTACATCGAAAAGTTAGAAAAAAATAAATATTAATATTAATATTAATATATCAATCATAATTATGAATTCAAGTTTTCATCGTTCATTAGATTTCATCTATTTCATCTATTTTGTTACTCATATTCCACCTGCATTATTATTAGATACAACTTCAATTTATCCTGAAACAATTCTTCCAAGTTTTTTGTCATCAATTAATAAATGGTACATAGAAAACTTCAATGATCCATTATATACTACTACAAGAATTTGGTTTAAAAGTTTTTTATTTTGTGAATTATTTTTACAATTACCATTCTTTTTTTATGCCTCAATCAGTTTATGGAAAGGTATTATTATAATATGAATATAAGCAAACAGAAATTAATTTTATGTTTGAAATACAAGTCTTTCATTTTCATTAATTTTTATTTTTTTACAGGCGATAAATCAATCAGATTACTGCTGCTAATCTATGCAAGTCATACGGCCACAACAACTCTAGCTTGTATTAGTGAATTGATGTTTGGTAGTAATGAGGGATTAAGTGAATCTCAAAGAAATTTTTTATTGATGGCCTATACACCTTATCTCATATTGCCTTTGATAATGATTATAGATTCATATAAACAATTACGTGAAGCAGAAAGGGTGGCAAATACATTGTTAAAAAAAGAATAATAAATAAAAACTTTTAAATAATACTATTTTGTTATAATCATTCTATATTTATGTATATTTTATTTGATAGATGATCCCTTTTTTAACAAATAAAATTTTTTGATCTCAATGATGGTTTCAAACAATTACACATCATACAAATGCTTCTTCACTCTAATCAGATTAAAAATAAAATAATTACATCAACTAAGATAAAAAAAATTCAACCTAAAATCACCTAAATCATATTATAATACCGGGAGTGTTGAAATTTCGTCGTGTAACTAGTATAAATTTAGAAACTATCTTCTGAGATTCAAAATTTGATTGGAATATAACGTTACATGCCATGTTTCCCACACAACACTGAATACCGGGCGCAATAATAAAAATTCACGTGATTGATTATAAAAATTTTTTTTTTAGATTTTTTTTTCATCTCACAATAACGAATAAAATTTATCTATTTATTTAGCTTGTAAAGATGGTAAGTTTAATCAATTATAAATAGCCATCAAATATTAGTAATAACACGATAGAAAATCACTATTAAGGAACCATTAACTACTTATTTATTTAAAATAACAATAACTAGATAATAATAATAGCAAATTTATTATAAATTTATTTATTACTATGATAACTTTGTTAATTCGTTCTTTTTACCATTTATTATTTCATTAATACTCTATTGAAAATTCAATTATCAAATAATTTGCAACTGATTGATCGTTGAAAGACATTTGTTAAAATAGTGAAAAATAAAGGTAATGTTTAACAGGGTGGTTATAGATAATTTGTCACAATTATTAATCGATAATTAATCTTTATTTATTTATCTATTTATATTATCTCATCAATATATCAACACATCAATATATATATGTAGCTTACTTCAAAAGATATCAAGTTAAATATCGAAGAAGACGAGGTACGTTTACAATGTTAACATTTGCAACAATAACCATAATTCTTTAGGGATTAATTAATTATTCAAGTTGTATTAATGATGATTACATAGTTCATCTGAACAAGTTTTCTGTTATGTTGAACCTAATACTATCTTTCGCTCCTATCTGAAATAAACACAAAAAATTAATCTATCTATACTCAATACATATTCATCCATACTATATATAAGTAACTAATAATCTCACAAATAATTAATTATTTCATTCTCTTTCTGATGATTAATTTTAGAGGGAAAAACTGATTATTATGCACGTAAAAAATTGGTTGTTCAAGCAAAGAATAAGTATAATTCACCAAAATATCGATTAGTTGTTCGTTTCACCAACACAGACATCATTGTTCAAATTGTATATGCCAAAATCGAAGGAGATTATGTTCTAGCAGCAGCTTATTCACATGAATTAAAAAAATATGGTATTAAAATTGGATTAACAAATTGGGCAGCAGGTTAGTTTTAATCTACATATATAGATGTGTATGTGTGTGTATATACTATTTATTTATTTATTTATATCTACTAATGTTTTTTTTATTGTTACAAATTTTTTATATAATAAATTAGCATATGCAACAGGTTTATTGGTAGCTCGACGTGTTCTCACTAAACTTAATTTAGCTGACAAGTATCAAGGAATAAAAGAACCAGATGGTAAAGTTGCTCCAGTTGAGGCAATTGATGATGACGATTCACCTTCTCCATTCAAAGCATTTTTAGATGTTGGATTGAAACGTACATCTACTGGATCTAAAGTTTTTGCGGTGCTTAAAGGTGCTTCTGATGGTGGTATTTTTATTCCACATGGAGAAAATAGATTTCCAGGTTATGACACAGAATCGAAATCACTTGACTCAAGTATCCTTCGTAAATATATTTATGGTGGACATGTGGCAGATTATATGCGCTATCTTCAAGATGAGGATGATGACAAGTATAAACGACAATTTTCCAAATTTATCGAAACTGGAATTTGTGCTGATGATTTAGAGTGTATTTATAAAGAAGCACATACCAAGATCCGTAGTGATCCTGTATTTAAACCTACAGACAAGAAAGGAGATTATAAGGACTTTAAGAAGGTGATCATTCAGATTTTTTTGTATATTTTGCATTTCTTTACACAACATGTTTTTAAATGTTATTTTCATTGTTGTTTTTTAATAGTACAAGAAGTTTAGATTGAATTTGAAACAAAGAAGAAACAAAGTCCAACAAAAGATAGAAGCTTATAGGGCAAAACATCAAGGAGAAGACGAATAAATTATATGTTGACAAAAAAATTATTTAAAAAATAAAATTTTTTTAATCGCCATCATCATCATATAACATTTTATATTTTTATATTTTTTTTAAATAAATTTGTATTAATGATTTAATTCGATATTCTAAATTCCAATCCTACATATAACAGAATCTTTTAATTTACATGTCACTTAATCTTTTAAATTTAATTATTTGAAAATGATTTGATAATTTCTATGTCAATTGTTGTGATGTGCATGAAAACCAATAATAATAAAGTTTTGTGAGATGAAACCCAAAAATTTCAAAAGTAGAGGGTGATATATATCTTACTAAAACTAAGTTTATGGCAATATTCCTTTTGATTGACTAATTTTAATTTTCACATATTACGTTTAATATTATATTTTATTAAAAAATGTCGTCGAGAGTCTCTAACGGGTACTATGTAGTCCTTTAACAATCATTAAAATTTCATACCTTTGACGCTTCAGGCATGTTTAATTAGGCCCATTACCCGAAGACACAATGCAACGGAACAATTCAAAGGGACCGCGGGGCTCTGAATTTGTTGAAATTACATCCGAGATCTTTTTTTTTTGAAGAGGTTGTTGAAGCCTTTTTATTTAATGCGGTTTTCATCACCATGAAGTAGAGCATTGCATATGATGGAGAGGAAAGTTCTGTTGGACCTAACACCTAAGCTTAATTTGTTAAATTTAATATTACTCATTTATCTTTCAGAGATGACTTTAAGGAACATGTATAATTGGGAAGAGACCTAATTAGAAACTTGTCTACTAAAACTTTCCCACCATCGCTTGGACGACAAGGCGATGGAGCCATTATTCTACATTGAATGGAGACTCTGATTAAATTCAACGAAAATATCAAAGGTTTATTTCCAAGTTTTCTCGTTTTTTGCTTGTCAGAACTTTTCAAAATTGGTTTCCTTAAAATTTCATTTCTGCATGGTTTTGGTATTAATGATTTTAATATAAATATTAAAAATTGAAAAATTATAACATAGAAAACTACCAGAGCAATTGCATGGGAAGTTGTTGTTGAGCACTACCTATTCTTTTGCTGTTCTGATGTAAATCCTATCTTTTCACTATTGTTATTAATGATATTCTTATTGTTGTAATATCAGTACCTTTTTCATCTTCTATATCATCCTTTCTCCCCATTTTTTGATTCTTTTCTTTATTGATTCCTGGATTGCTTCTATTACTTTCCTTCTAGAATTTGTTTTTTGTTTTTACGGCAGAAGCAGCAATTCTCCATCATATAACTCGTGGATTTTTTCAAAAAAATTGGATTCAACTCGGTCTTTTTACAATTTTTAAATTCCCCTTAGTATTTTAGATCATTGGTTGGTTTACTTGGTTTATATTTTTTCTAGGCTCTATTAGATTAATTATTTTATCGATCTTTTGGTTGGTATCATAGATTTGATCTTTTTTAATGTAATATATTCAAAACATTTTAGAAAACTAAGGATGTTTTTTACGATGCCATCATAATGTTATATTTATTGATTATTTTTAAGAAAAAGCAAACACCTTCGTAATAGCAGATCACTGCCTTTCTTTCCATGTGACTGTTAGTTGCTCACAGCAACATCTTATTAAAATCTTGTTAACAAATAAAAACGATAAAACATGATTATTAATATTAATAATATTACTATTATTGTTATTTAAATTTGGATATCGTATGTCAGATCGTTCGATATGTGAATTTGAAATTTCGCACCCATACCACTCATATTTGATTGGCTAATTTCCCAATTCATAAATTTTTATTCGAAGAATATATATTCAAAAACATTCTATTTGAATTTTTTCTTATTTATTTTCCTATTTAAAATATGAATCCATCATATCCAGGAACTCGAGTGATTGACAAGAAACACAATCAAGGAATTTATTTAGCATCAACCTTTCACTGTTATATTCGTAAAAGATTCTTAATTTTACAAATTAATTAATATTGAAATTTATTTAAATATTTTAGAATTGTTAGATATTGCTAAAGAATTAGGCCCATGTCCAAAAGGTGGTTCACATGAACTAAAATCTCATTAGTAAGTATTAATATATTATTATTGTATGTTTTGGTTTTTTTTATTTAAAAATTTATCTAATTTCAAACAAACAAAATAAAGTACATTTTGGACTTTATTTTTAGCCTTTTGTTTAGGTTTACCAAGGCTCTTTGGATATTCAGAAAGAAAAACTGTCTGCATCAAATGTAATGAAACTTTTAATATCACCTTGCCTCAAGCCAAGTGGTGATGATAAGATTTAATTTTAAAACAATAGCTTTTTCAAAACAAGAAGACATGGATACGAAAAAGTTTTGAAATAAAAATACAAAGACTCGAAACAATTTGATGAATGGCGATGACGATAATAATGATAATAATAATATAAATATTAATTTTTCTTTGTGAATAAACTTATATTGCATCAAACTTCATCAAAATTCACCACGACGATAATTTATCCATAGTTGAAATGGTAATTTCCAATCTCTTATATTCAGTCTTGGATTGAACACGTCAAAATCATATTTTTCCAAACGTTTCAAATAGGAATTACAAGACACCTTGAGAATATAAAGAGTGTGTATTAATTTAGGAAGAATAAATTATAGTTAACAATAATAAATATATATTTGTTTATTTACAGCTGATAGTAGTGCAGGCAATGATTCTATGGGAATATTTGATAAAAAAGTTCTGGCTGTCAATAAATGATCATTGGCTATTGTTGCAATTTCAAAAATTGCATCATTTAGTCCTGGCACACGACCTTTTCGAAAAATTTCTTCGTGGGAAAAATTATGCTGGAAATTAAAAAAAAGATTTTTTTTAATGAATTTATATATATATATATATATTATATATATCCGATAAAATACCTTTGCAGTGATTTCTGCTGGTAACATCATTCTTCTTTTACTAACAAGATATGGAAATGCCTTTAATGTAGTCACAATTCCAATAGCTTTCCCAATATGACTGGCTGCGTGATCCGCTTGTATATCCTTAATACCCAATGATTCCAAGTGTAAATAAAGAAGACAAGATGCAGTATTTTCAGCATATGATTCTAAATCCTTGGACGTTATAAATGGTGGATCATCCAAAAGTGCATCCTTAGAATAATCAATTTTTCTATTAATTACTTTGCAATATGATTAATAAATTATTTTATATTAGAAATTCCTTTTCTTTACTCTTGCATCAATAATTCTTTTAAAAAATAACGGAGAAACATTGCATATATCTAAAGAGTTGTGTAAAACTTGCGCTATAGGCTGTTGAGGAGGCTTATTCTGCTGATGATATTAAATAAATGAAAAACATATAAATAAATTTATATCATAACACAATATAATGTTTTGAATTGAAAGGTCTAATTATCGATTTTCTCGATACTTCAGATTGACAATCCATACCTTAAATATGTTGTCTATTGTTTCTCGCCAAAACTGCATCCTCATCTTGCCAATCCGAGGATCACTGACCGAATCACGAATCATTATTAATTCAATGTTAAAAGCTCGAATTGCCCAATGAACTTTTTGAATGTGTTTTGGATAAAATAATGAACATAGATAATTTTCTGAATCTTGTTTTCTTTATAAATATTAAATAAAAAAAATACTAATATGTGTTTATTATTATTATTATTATTATTATTATGTGATTTATTAATTTAATCAATTGAAAAATTTAAGCTACTTTTTATAATACTTTCTTACCTCACAAGATTACTACAATACTTAATAGCATTATCTAATTGATCATTATTCTTTGTTGTATTTGTCGAAGATGAAATTTTTCTTGAAAAATTATATTTGAAATTGGAATTGACAAGTTTACCATATAAATATCTATATTTAATCTTTTGACAAGCCATGAAGCCATGAATAAAAACAAATTTTTTGATAATCAGTTTTTGTAGGGGGGGGGTAGTGCCAAAATTACACTTGACAATCATTAATATCAATTATCTGATTAGATACATATAACTTTAGAAAGTCTTTGAAAATTACATAATGTATAACTACGTAGTTACTGCTCATAAATCGAGCAGTGTTATTGATTCTGTTAAAGGAAAATTTTGCACTACTGGTGAAATTAATTTATTTGTCAAGTATGTTTTTTAATCAAACTTATCTAAATAGTGTGGTCAGCGATTTTTTTTAAAATACTAATCAAATATTTTTATGACATATTAATAAATAAAGCAAAATAACACACATAGAAATTTATACACTTATTCCGGGAGGCTTAAAGTTATTACAAGATGTTCCAATATATGGTAGAATTGCTTGTATGGGAATATATAGACCTGCTGTATGCCGTGTTTCATTATTTAAAATTATTTTTGTGTTAAAATATAATTCATTGATACTATTAACATGGCATATTTAATTTTATCATAAATGCGACATGCATACATATAGCGTTGCGATACAGATTTATTATTTGTCACCACTGAAAACCTAGATTACTTTGTATTATCTTATGATCAAACAACCCAGAAGGTTAAAACTGAATGTTATGGTAATTTCAACGCCAAGAAGTCTAAGCGTCCATCAGAACCAGGCCAACTTTTGGCTATTGATGAAAAATCACGAATGATTGCAGTTCAATCATGCGAAGGTACTCTTAATGTGTTCCCAATAATGAATGATGGCCATAAAGGCAGAGTATCGACAGGTTCAAAAGAAAAAAATACATCACATGGCTATCTTTCGAAATTTTTCAATATAAGGTTTTTGAAATTACTTTTCTAATTTAATAACAAGTGATAATGACATTAAAATTGCTTGACATCCAAATTCAACATTCAGACTTCCATGAATTTATATTAAAAAAGATTAGAGGAATTGAAGATCCGTTCTATGATACTTTTATACGAAATGGACACGCCTACGCTGGCCATATTATATGAAGATTCTCATAAAATAACTCAAATTAAAACCTATTACATAGCTGTTAAAGAAAAAAAAATTACAGATGCACCATGGTCACTCAAAAATGTTGACCCTTCTGCAAATCACATGATAGCAGTACCAACGGGTATTTTTTTTTTACATTATATATAAATTACCTAAATATAAATATATTTTTATTTTCATTTTTGACTTATTTACTAAAGATTTATAATTAAATTATTTAGGTGGATTTTTGCTAATCTGTGAAAATAAGATTTTATATTATAAAGATCTTATAAATAATTCCAGTACAATATTATTCAAATACTCGATCAGTCATAATGGGTAAATTGATAGAATTTTATTTGAAACCTTGGATATTTATTCAATATTATTATACAAAGCATCAACTTTAGAAATTTGTAATTTTTTATATAACTATAATTCGATTAATTAATCAATCAATATATATATATGAAGTTTTATTTATTGAGCCCTGATATTCTTTTTTTTTCTTTTCCTCTTTTATAGGATTTCTAGAATTGATGATGACGGTACAAGATATTTGATAGGAGATGGTTGCGGTACATTACACTTGCTTGTTTTACCAGATTCTGAAAAAATTTATTATTATGATATAGGAAAGGTAATTAATTCTAACGAAAAAAAAATAATAATTAATATGTTATAATTTACTATATGTTTTAAAAAAAATTCATTCATTTATAACAATATTTTATTAAAGATCTCTGAACCAACTTCCATTACTTATCTTGATGAAGGCTATGCTTTTATTGGTTCTCATTTTGGTGATTCTCAACTTGTCAAATTACGCAAGGAATACAATTCATCAAATGAATTAATGGATTTATTAGAAAATTATGTGAATTTGGCACCATTACATGATTTTTGCGTAATAAATTTAGAAAGACAAGGATTGGTTAGTCGGTTTATCGATTCTTATTGATATCTATCACATATAATTCTGAAGTTAAGTTCCTTCTAACATTATTTATCTTTTTAGGGTCAACTAATTACTTGCTCAGGTGGTAATGAGGATGGCACTTTGCGAATAATTAGAAATGGAATAGGTGTTACTGAACAAGCATCAATGAATATTTTAGGAATTAATGGTGTATGGTCATTACGTCCTACATTTGATTCTTCGTATGTATATTTGGATTTTTTATTAATAAATCGTAATTTTTCGATATCATGTAAAATAACAACTAACACCTCCCTCCACCTTTAACAGTCATGATGATACAATAGTCATATCTTTAGCCACCGAAACTCGTATTTTAAAATTAAATCAAGGAGAAGAATTAACGGAGTTAGAAGAATACTCGGGTTTTAATTTGTCCAAGACAACAAAATCTGTCAAAAACGTTATTGGAAATAGAATTGTACAGGTAAGCATTTGTGAAATACAGTAACAACAAAATAATAATAATAAGTTTTCTTCCATTGTGAACTTACAATGAATTATTATTGTAGATAACAGAAACAAATATTGCACTTTTTGTTATCGAAACCGGAGAACTATTGTCTGAATGGCTCACAGAAAATGGAAAAACCATTACTGTAGCTGATGTAAATACTACACAAATTGTTATTGGGCTCTCTGGTGGTACTATAATATACTTTGAAATAAAAAATGATAAATTAATGCTAATCAAGTTAGTAAACTTTTAGTTTTTAAATTTATATTAATATATTTATTTATATGATTATAATTAATTTTATTAATGGATCTAATATTTCATTCACTTATTCGTTAAATCAATCAAATAATTTAATTTGTAGAAAATTGGAATTAGACTCTGATATTTCATGTTTAAGTATTAATCCGTTAGAGGATCCAACCTCCTCATCAATTGTAGCGGTTGGGTTATGGAAAGTCATTGGAATAAAAATTTTAAAACTGCCTACTTTAGATATAATATCGGATGAAAAGTTTGATGGAACTTCTATTACTCGCTCTGTTCTATTAACAAATTTTGAAAATAATCATTATGTTCTTGCAGCCTCGGGTGATGGACAACTATATCATTTTCTATTGAATCCAACTACTGGGGAATTGTCAGAAAAAAAGCATCTTTCATTAGGTACTCAGCCTATCATTTTAATTCCGTTTATTTCTAATGGAAAGAATCATGTTTTTGCTGCATCAGATAGACCCACTATCATTTACAGCGACAATAACAAATTACTATATTCCAGTGTTAACACAAAGGTATCCAAACTCTGCACTTCTATCATATGATTTTTATTTTTAAAACAAAATTGGTTGAGATTATATATTTTTTTTTAAAAAAATAGGATGTTACATATATGTGTCCATTCAGACCAGACAGCGAATCTACATCCTTAGTTATAACGCATGAAGATGGTTTAACCATTGGTACTATTGATGAAATTCAAAAACTTCATATTAGAACAATTTCATTGAATGAAATGCCTCGACGCATTGCGCATCAAGAGAGTACTAACACTATTGGACTTTTGACTGCTAAGACAACTACTCGTTTTTTTACCGGTGAAAAAACTACAGAACCATATTTCAAAATCATGGATGATCAAACATTAGAGAGTTAGTTCTTTTGATCTTTCATTGTTTTAAAATCTACAATCCAATATGACGTATTTTTTTATTTTGTTTTTTAAAAAAATTTAGTTAGTGATACATTCAAACTAAGAGATGATGAACTTGTCCACTATTTATCAACTGGGAAATTGGACATGAAAGAAAGTTCCCCAGAATTTTATTTCGTGGGAACAACTTTATTATCAGGTGATGGTGATAACAATAATGATGGAAGATTACTTATATTTCAAGTTGAAGGAGAGGATAATAATCGTAAAATAAGATTATTTTATGAAAAAGTCATGAAAGGTTCGGTGTTTTGTTGTATACCATTTAATGGGAAATTATTGGTTAGCGTTAATTCAAAGGTATGTGTTTGGATATATATATATATATTTTTTTTTACATATAACATTATTCATTTATAAATTAAAGAATCCAAATTTATAATAGGTATCACTATTTAACTTGCAAGAAGATAATAGTGGAAGGTCAAATATAATACCAATGTGTAGCTATTCTTGTTTAACACTAGCCTTATATGTTGTCACAAGAGGACATTTTATCTTGGTGGCAGATTTATTTCGTTCGATTACTGTTTTGATGTATAAAGAATTAAACAAAGACAACAAAAAACTCGAACTTATAGCCAGAGATCTTAATGCAAAATGGTTAACAGCGGTCGAAACACTTGATGATGATGATTATCTTGCATGCGATTCAAATGGAAATATGTTTATACTTGAAAGGAATTCTGATGAAGCGGAAGATTCGGCTAGAGACAAACTACACCAATCAGGCCTATATCATTTAGGCGATTCGATAAATAAATTGAGACATGGTAATCAAATTTATCCATAATAATAATAAAATGAAGCATTTTATCATTTTTAAAATATAAAAACATGTTATATTTTAATATAATAGGTTCGTTGGCAATTAACCGTCCAGATTCAGATTTGACTGTTGATACTGATATATTATTTTGCACTGTGTCTGGTTCCCTTGGTGTTGTGTCTAGGTTAACAGAAGAAAAATTCAATTATTTAAAAAAGTTAGAAAAAGCTTTAGAAAGCTATACAAGTTCAATTGGCGGTCTATCAAATGAAGCGTATCCTTTTGTTCTATATATAAAAGATGTTTATTTATTTTTATGATTACGAAGAGTATATGATTAAGATATATATTATTGATGACTTTTAATAACAATAATAATTAAAAAATAGTTGGAGAGCTTTTCGATCTATCGATGGTAAGATGCAAGAAAGTCGTAATTTTATTGATGGCGATTTTATTGAATCAATTTTGGATCTTTCTCATAAACAACAAGCGGAAATTGCTGCAATATGTGAAGTTAAACATGATGAGATGATCAAAATTGTAGAAGAATTGACTAGACTTCATTAAAATAAAACATGTATTGAATATTAGCTAGTATGATTAATTAGTAATTTGTTAATAAAAGATTTTTATAGCTTTATAATATATTAATTAACCCCCCTCCCAAAAATAATAATTAACCCCCAAAAACATTATTAAATTTAACATATCATTTAACTAAATTGTATAATTACAAAAGAAATAAAAAAAAATATTAGGTATTTTAACCTGTTACCATAAAATACATTTTTCGGAGGGATTCATTTCTCTCCCAATTTTACACTTAAAGGCGTCTGCAAATTCTTTAGAATTTTTTACGACACCATTTACTCTCCATTTTGCTGGTGAGTGAGGATCAACTCTAACCTATAATTATTAATATTGTTTATAATTTCAATCAATTAATAATCATTAAGATTTTTTAGAAGATATTTATAACTTTGAAAAGGGAAAAATTATCTTACTAATTCAACTGCTCTTTCAGGTCTTACTTTCGAACACCAACTTCTACCATAACTAATAAAAAATAATTGCTCTCTTGACCATTTACTCAAACCTGGTAATAATTCATTATTGTAAATTTCTTCTTTTGGGTCTGATTCGAATCTTGTCAACCACGCATTAAATGATTCTTTTAATCTAAATATATTAAAAATCATGATTATTATTATATTCATATAAATAAATTAATAATTTTTAATAATGAATAGTTAATTACCCTCCATTATCAGCCAAATTTTCTCCTAAAGTTAATTTACCGTTCAAGTGTACAGGTTTACCATAAGGATCATTTATTGTAAAGTTTGAATATTGATCAATGAAACATATGGTTTTTTTTTTAAATTCTTTGATTGTATCATTAGACCACCACTAAATAATATAATACAACGTTGTTATATATTTATTGTTATTATATATTTGAAGTTACAGATATTCTACCTGAGTCAATCTACCACTTGCATCATATTGTCTTCCACTGTCATCAAATGCGTGCTATGATTATCAATTGATAATTTTATTAGTATTATTTTAATTAAAAAAAAAAGATCGTCAATTTAAATAAAGATTACCGTAAGTTCATGTCCAACCACCATACCAACAGAACCATAATTTATGTATTCAGGAGCTTTTGCACTAAAGAAAGGCGGTTGTAATATACCTAATATATAAAAAATCAAAATAATAATTATTAGTGTTATTGTTATTATTCAACTATTTTGTTAAAATTAAAAACTATACATTACCAGCTGGAAATACAATTTCATTCGCTGTTGGATTCTATTTTTTTTTTAAAAAAAAACTTCATTAAAATTAAAATATAACGGCAATTGATTCTAATTAATTATATATAGTCTACTTACATAATAAGCATTAACAGTTTGAGGTGTCATATACCAAACACCCCGATCAACTTTTTTGTTAACCATTTTCCATTGTTCGTTACTAGCCCAAGTCTCGTAACTTAATTTATTCTCAAAAAATTGGTTTTCCTTAATAACTAGTTTATCGTAATAAACTGCTAGTGATTTAGGTGATTCTATGTTTGGTGAAGTTATTGGATAACCAACTTTTTGAATTATTTTTTTGACCTTACGGGCGAACAATATATATATATATTAGCAATAATGTATTAATTTATCAATAGATACATGGCTAATTATGTTACTATACCTTATAAATGGCTTTGTTGCGTGTTTCTTCGTCCAACCATTCCAATTCTGGTAAACGATTAATAAACGTATTCTTTATAGCTGTAATTGTATCATCAGCCATTTCTCTACTTTTACCTAATTAAAAGCATAATCAATTGATAGAATTAAAAATTATTTAATAAATATATTAAAAATTATATATTAATTAAAGAAACAATTACCCCCAAAAGTTTTTAATACAAAATATCTGCCAGCCAATAAACCTATAGTTTCGTCGATAACTTTTAAACAAACTTCCCATCGTTTAGGTTTGATGTTTTCATCAATACCTCTTAAAACAGAATTTAATTTTCTTATAGGCTGTCTAAAGGATTCATCCAACGAATCAGCAAATTTAAAAACAGATTGCCAAATAAAGTAAAGTGATAATTTTGAAGAAGAAGTCTTTTCGAGTAATTTGGATAAATCTGAGAAATATTTATTTGAAGAAATGATAATTTTTGATGGGACAGCTTGATCTTTTGGTATTAATTTTATCAGGTATTCCGTCCATAAAATTGAAGGTGATAAAGCAGATAATGAACCTAATGTATGGTTATTGTAAATTGCTTCCGGATCTTTATAATCCTCACTATTATAATAGTTAAAATCAGTAATTTATTTAAAAGCAAATAATATTTTATTTGTTTTTAAGATAATGATAAATATAATAAAAAATCACTTACGCAGATAAAGAAATATTTGCCAAATCTCTTTCAAATTCAACAATACTCTCGGCATAATCATTCCAAATTAGCGATTCGTGCTCATTACCTTCACTAATATCAGTTTTTTGATCAAAAATATTATTATCATCATTATCGTTGCAACTACCATCAAAATTATTGAAATCGTCAGATTTTTTATTTTTTTTAAGAGCTTTTTCTAATAGTTCAGCTATGACGCTTTTATAAACTTTTAAGATACTTTCTTCTTTATAGTATTCTTTTGAAGGTAAACCTAAACCACTTTGATCCAAATATAACCCATTATATTCGGGATCTTTTGCATCAGCTTCTACTCCAAATGCGAATAAAGGATTTACCCCGATTGATGATAAATAAGATAATGTCGCTGTTGCATTTAATGGATCTGATGATAATGAGCTTAAATAAGATTCTCTAGTTAACCAATTTTTTCTAATAAGAAAGTAATTATTATGAAAATCATAGAAATTATTATTATTATTATCATCATTGTCAATAAATTGACTGTGAATAAAATTCATAAATGGGGAGATTTCATCATTTGGAAAATAAGACAAAATTTTTTTAATTATTGGTAAAAGTGGTTCAGCTCTAAGTAACCCTATCTGGGTTTCGTTCATGCAAGATTGATACATTGATTGCAATTTATAAAAATTTTGCTTGTCAATAGTTTCATCTGGTGATGGTATAGTGTCATTTGGATGATTTGGGAAAGTAGGAAAATCATCTTCAAGAATTTCTTTAAGAACTTTCTAAAACATTATACAATATATGTAAATATATATCTTTTTAAGTTTTCAATGAAATTATTTCGCAATAATAATTAATATTTACTTGGTTATCCTCATATAAACTATTGAAATATCCATAACCCCCTTTATCATCAGGTATTGTGTTTTTTTTTAACCAACCACCACCTATAAATAATAATATATACATAAATTAATTTATTAAACAACAAATTAATGTAAAGAATTCGATTAAAGAAATGTAAAAAATTTACAAGTAAATTTGAAGAAATCATCACAAGGATCAGCTTCTGGATCAATATCGGAAAGTATTTGAGCAGCTATAATAACACAATCAGGTGTCAAGCAAAGATCCTAGAATAAATGAATAATATGCATGTAAAAAATTATAAGTAATTTTTACTTGATAAAAATGATCAATAGAAATTTTTTTCGATTAATACCTTTTCAGTATCATTTGGAGGCGGAATAACAGTTGGAATTGGTCCTGGAGGAGGTACAGGAGTTTGATGAGGTGGAGGATGAGTATGTTTGTTAGATCTACCTCTTGTATATAAACCAGCAAATACAGACATAAGTATCAATAATAATACACAAATGAATGCTAGAGTAATTTCCAAGGTTGAAAATTTTCCATGTCTAAGAGGGAAAAAATTCGCATGATCTCTTGGAGCTTCACGAGTACGTAAACTACGTTCAGGTCTTTTTGAACTGTTTGGATTATTTTTTTTGTTGATAGAAGGAGAACCTATGAAATTTTCTTCTTCTTCTGGATCATTTGGACTGTCATCATCGTTTAAAAGAGGTTGGTTTTCTAATTGTTGCTGACGAAGAGAGGAACTCATTATGAAAATTTAATGCTTGCGGATGCAGATACTAGAGAGAGATCAAAATTTGAATTAAAATTATTATTTATTCATTATAAATTGTTTCACAAACTTTTACTTGTTATGGAAACATCAATTATCAAATGGCACAAATTTGTGTGTCATCAGGATAGGGATTTAGACCAACATCGCACGTGCATTCAATCCATTGTCAAAATGACGAATAGCAATTTTGAATTATTTGAATCTTTAGAGTTTCGGGTTTGAATAAATAAAAATGTTTATTGTTACTTTGAATATAAAAGGAGTTCTTCCGTTTTTATTATTATTAAACAGGTTTTTTTTATATTGAATTGCATCTTATTATGTACATTGTTTATATAGATTTTTTTTTATTTAGTTAAACAGATAAGCTTGAGTAAATTAATTAAAAGAAAAAAAAGTCTTATAAAATGGAATGAATTCAAAGAGCAGAAATAAAACAAAAATTTAAATTTGAATTCAAATTATTATTTTATAATTATAAAATAAATAAATAGTAATAATAATGAAAAAACTAATTAATAATAATGATGATGATAATTTAACAGTTGTGCCTTCTTCAAATACTAAAACAACTATTTATTCAAATATTAAAACAACAATTATTTCAAACTCTTGTACATCAAAGTCCACAACTACAACTTTTGCTGACAATCAAAATAATCATCATTTAATTCATAAAGAAAATTTTGAAAATCACATAGTGATGACAAAAGATGAATTCAAATTAAATTTATTGCATTTAATAAAAGAAGATAGTAATGATAATAATAATAAAGTTGTATATCTTCAACATGGATTATTTGATAGCACAGATACTTGGCTATTGAATGGGCCAGAACACAGTTTACCATATATATTGAAAGATAATGGATATGATGTTTGGTTGGGTAATTCACGTGGTAATCAGTACAGCGAGCCATCTTCTTCTGACGAATATGATTTCAGTTGGGATGAAATGGCAAAATATGATTTGCCTGCTTTTATTAATTACATCAAGAAACAAACCAATGTAGACAGTTTATCATTTATTGGTCATTCTCAAGGTAAATAAATAAATAGTCTTATTATATACATAATATATGTGATATATATGATGTTGAGTGTAATAATGACAATAATAATAAATTTTCTTTTTAAAAAAAGGAGCAATTGAAATCTTAGCATCATTGATAATTGAATCCATCTCACCAACAGATTTACAATGTATTGTGTTGATAGCACCACCAGCAATATTAAAAAATCAAAAATCCAAAGTAATCAAATTACTAAGTAAAATAAAAGCTGATAATCTAATCAAAATCCTCCCAGTTAAATTATTCAAGAACACATTGGATTTCTCTCGTAAATTGATTGAAGAACACAGTTTAAATTACAATGACAGTTTTAAATTTATATTTGGTGAGACTAAATTATTGGAAAATAGCAATTTCCCTGGTCATTTTCCTGCTCCTGCAAGTAATCAAAATCTTGTTCATTGGATTCAGGTAAATAAATGTATTTGCATAAATACATTATATACATTATTATTCTTTCTAACACTCTTCTATATTAGTCAAGTAGATCAGGTTTATTTCAACGGTACCAGGATAAATCAACTCAGAACAACAAATCAATTTATGACATATCAATTATTCCACCTAATTCATTAAAATTGGCTACAATTGTTGGTACAAATGATTTATTGGCTACTCCTGAAAATGTTTCTTTGTTGAATCAACAATTGGAAATGAACAATAATCTAACATTCACAAAAACTTTTGAAGGTTATGCTCATATGGATTTTTGTTGGTCTTTGGATGCCAAAGATACTATTTATCCTGACATTATAAACTTTTTAAATGAAAACATTAAAAAAATCTAATTGATAAATAATAGAATTGGACGAATATATTTATTTTAAAGGAGTAAATCTTGAAGAATGAGTGAGTTGTACCAATACATAGAAAGTTTTGTTTTTCAATATTAATCATTGTGAGAAGTCCATTCCACAATATGAAAACTTTGTATGATTTCTTTCTTTTTTTGTTGAGCTGTATCATTTTTATCTTATTCAACGATTGCACTTACATGTAATGTATTTATATTAATATATGAATTACAATAATGATGTTTATTTAACTTTACATGCACAAAAGAATTTTTACTTAATGAATGCATATTTGTTTATTAACTTTAAAAAATTTTCTTTAAAACTATAAAATTTTTTTAAATAAAAAAAAGTTAAATGTCAAGTAACCCTAAATGGTTAAAATATAATTGATAAATTTTTTTGTAACAGGCTACCAAAAAAGTACATAAACAAACATGTGTCCATAAAAATATTAGTTGGCAAATGTGTAGTCCATTGGGTCCATTAGTGTAACGTTTCAACTATATTTAGTATTTTATTCTCAAATGGACCAGTCAATTTGCCAACCCTGATATGTTGTATTGTTCCTCATTTTCATTGTCTGAGAAAGATAAACTGTAGGCCCTTCTGGTAATAGCTGAATTTTGTTTGTCATCTATATAAAATATAAATATATACCAATGTGATATCCAAGATATTTTTTGATGAGTTCTTCTGGTGATATGTATTCAGAATGAAATGGTGTGACTTTTTTGTGTATGACCATAGTACCGCTGGACATATCCAATTTTCTTTATGATTTAGCTCAACACCCTTTGATGTAAATATAACATTTCTGATTTGGCAAATATTTGATGTGAAGAAAGCCCAAGGATTAGTTGGTGCACAAACTCGAATTGATTTTTGATGATTGCAATGTTCTTTGCTGCCAACTTATCAACCATTGTTTCTCTCAAGTTAATGATGTCATTAATAATAACAATGATATTAACAATAATATTATTGATATGATCAAACAATGCACAACTATTGAATGATTGTATAATAAATAATAATATTATTATTAGTAGAGCCACATGTTAAGTTATTGTTGTTATTAAATATTAGTAGTGCCACACATTGAGTTATTATTGTTGTTGTTATTATTATTATTATTTATTATACGGTGCAGATCATCTATAATCATTAATTGCTTATAGTAACAATTGGTCAACTTCAAAATACTAAAACAAAAAAAATTTATATTAATATCATTTTTAAAAAATTCACCGATAAGTTTTTATTATTCAGGCTTCAAAACTTATCGGCTGGTTTTTTCTTAAACCGGAAATCGGCTGGGCCTTAGCATTTTGTTATACACTCAAGAAATTGAAACTAAGTAAATTTGATTTTTTTCTTTTTTTGTTAAAGAAAATCATTACCAAATTTGGTCGTGAGATTCAAAAATATTGTAACACGAAAATTATTGCATAACTTTCAAAAATTATGAAAAAAATTTGAGACAAATTTTTTTTTTAGATTAATAGACTCCACTTTAAAGCTGAATTGAATGGTGGTGAGTTCTTTACAATCCAATGTGTGGATCACATAATATTTCAAAAATTTTAACTTTTGAGTATAGATGATCTGCACTATAGATTTAAATAAATTTTCACCCAAATTTCATTAATTAAAAATAAAAGGCAAAGCAGTTAATTGACGATCCGTCTATGAATCGGTGAGTGTTATATAGTGATCGGCGGAGGAAAATTGACCAAAAAAACACTAATCGGTAACCTTTTATAAAAAAAAGTTACTATACTTTTGTCTTGCAAGATAAA
>CAUDNR010004248.1:0-22889 GCA_958430865.1 Entrophospora sp. SA101 | reverse complement strand
CCATATCCAGAAAAGGCAGAAATTAAGGTATTGCACATGGCTTTATTTGTATGCCAAGCTCCCAATATACAATTCAAAGTTTGGTGAGGATTGGAATAATTGTTTAATCTCTGGTAGATTGCTTAATCACAAGCTACATCCAAGGTGCCAGACATACCAAAATCATATCACAAGATTCATATACATTATCATTAGAATTGGCTTCTGGACCTCCCTGAAGGAACACAAGATTTGGTGTTGGCAAGTTACATCCAGGTTTTATGTATTTTCGAATTGATTCATTAATTTTCTCCATTCCAAAATCTTTATTATTTTCTTCATATAAAACAGAAAAAATATCTTCATATTTTTCAATCCATTCATTAGCAAACCAATCAGAAAAGATTGGTTCTGGTAATATTTGCTCACTATCATCAATAGGTGTTTCAACAGGATGTGGTAACTTATACTGGAGTGAAGTCCTAACAACAAGTCACATCAAAAATATTCTCATATGAATATGTGTGGTCTCTGATGTCAATATTATCAATGATAGCAAGATTCCAAATATTTGGACCTATTTCAAACCTAGATGCTGGTACAATACTTGATATATGTTCATTACGAACCCTATATTAATGACACTTGCTATGTGAAGCAACTTGAACTGTCTGTAAGGTTGCTTTCTGTAAAATTGAATGAAGATAGGGCAGGAGTTTGGGATTTTGACATAGGGAAGATATTATTTGTGTGAACCAGATTTTCATATGGGGAAAGGCAATTTCAAAATCACTGATGTCAAAAATGTGGTGATTTTTTTTATAAGTGAATATTTTATTTCAGTTTCAGGTAAATTAAGTTGTTTTTGACTATCTCATGTTTTTTTATATAGATTGGTGACTAGACTGTTGAAAAAGCTAGTGAGATTTTTTGGAATTGCCTCATAAATTTCATCAAGAGATTCTGGTTCTTCCAGTGGTAATTTGTTTTCTTTGATTATATTACGTGTTTGCCAAATCGAATTTGCTAAAATTTCACCATAATTTTTAAATGTTTTTGAATCCAGCTGACTGTTTTCCTCATCTTCATTCATATTAACGTTTTTTACAGCCAAAGCTATATTGAGATGGAAAAAACTTGGGATTAATAGGTTATCAGAAGATCCTATTACTGTAGAACTTGATGGTAATGTAGCTTTTGTTTCTGTTGTATTAAAATCTCCAATGGCCTTGTTTATTAGAAGATTTAATAGATTATTATTTGAGGAGGCAACATTATTAATCCACCTGGCAATAAGCCTCAAGAAAGATGTAGAATCTTCCTCATGCTTTTTTCTATCTACACAGGAAGATGTTTTTTTTTTCTGAACCTGGCTTCACATGAAGATGAGCACCATTTAATACCAAGCAATCAGTGCAAACATATTGAACACATTGAGTATTTTCTGGAATGCTAGCCAAAATTGGATGTTCTATTGTTGCTTGACAATCATGTAAACCATGACATGGAACTTGGATATTACAATTACAAACATTCCATAAATGTATTTTACAGGAATTACCCCTTGTATAAAAACACTTGTACCTGTTGCAAGAAGGCACAGTTTTTTGTGAATAGTACCATTATAAAAGGGTTGTGTTGCCTTTATATATGACTCTCCTTCTACAGGTCGGTGAAACTTATTTTGATCAAGATTCAAATGTTTTAAACATATGCCTAATTTTTCAACCTCCTTTCTAACTTCTCTTACAGCATTTGAATCTATCTCAAAGCAACAATCAAGTTGTGAATACTATGATTATTATTATCAATACAGTTGCAGCACTCAATTTTTTCTTCATTATTCTCATTATCTACAATTACACATGGTGTGACTTTGGGCTTAATTTCTTTTGGGACTTCCATATCAAATTCAGCTTCACCACTAAGATTTTCTTGCACAACTTCATTATTTTCAAGTATTTCATCATCACAATAATCATCATCTGCATTATCAATATTTGTAATTTCTCTTTGAAGTGTATCAGATCAATTGGTGTGTTTTCCATTTTGTTAAATTTTTATTGTTTAAAGCAATGGTTGGTTTTTTTTTAAGTTTTTAATTCCTTGATTAGAATATGATTTAATAATTGAATTATTGAACATTGTATTTATAAGTTTTTTAATCAAGAAAATCGTGACTTGTTTAGTATTAGTACTTTTCTTTTGCCACTAAAGCCACTTTGGTCATTTATAGCCATTTGTTTATGGTGGGTATAGTAACAATGAGATTTCTAAATATTGTAATGATTGATATTCTAAAAATAGCATTCAAAAATTAATTTTAATATAATGACTGACAATAAAAGAAAATTTTTTAACAATAGTATCACCGATTAAATTTGGGAAAGCGTATTTTAATTGGTGATAACAATTATTTTTGTTTTTGCATGGATCAGAATGAATAGGGATCAACGAATTGATTTTTTTATTAGCGAATAATTTTGGTTAAAGAAGATAAAAGTTTTAAATAAAATAGAAATATTTTATTTATTTAGTTTTATTTAGTCGAAACTAATTTATTAACTTATTACCAAGTTAATTTTTATTATGAAACTTTAAGACAATGTTATTTTAGAAGCAAGTCGAATTTGAGTGTCTTTTATACAATTAAATTAATTAGTAACAACTTCATTGCAATCTAGCATTCTAACCGCGATATCGCGACGTAACATTCTAACCGCGACGATAATTTCTAAATAAAGTCAATTAATTTCGACGTTATACGAATAAAAATACAAATAAAATAATAAAAATGTAAATAAATATGAATAAAAAATAAAATAAGAAATAAAATATAAGGAATAAATAAATGTAGATATAAAAATAAAGTAAATAAATAAAAATAGAAATAAAAGATTTGGTTCGGAATTAGAGTATTTCGACTAACAAATTAGTGTTAAATCCTAATCCTGGTAACAATAGCAACAAAAATTTATCAACATACTTCCATATTGCTATTGTCCAATTAAATTTGGGGGAGTGTGTTTTAATGGGTGATAACCATTGTTTTTGTTTTTGTATGGATCAGAATGAATAGGTTATCAACAAATTGATTTTTGGATTAGCAAATAATTTTGTTTAAAGAAGACAAAAGTGTTAAATAAAATATTTACTATTTTATTTGTTAGTTTATTTAGTTTTTCTTAGTTGAAACTAATTAACATGTTACAAAATTATTTTTACATTAGGTTGAAATTGAGTTTTTTATATACATAGAAATTCTAATATCTCAATTAAAATATCTGAAAAGTTATTTCAATATTGCAATAATATCTCAAAATTGAGATGATATTTGAAAATTGCATGGATATTTAATTGTTCATAAATGATAAAAAATAAAAAATTAGCATTAAATTTTAATTTCAGTAACATTATTTTATTAAAAATACATAGGCAACCCCGTTAAACCGAAGGCAATTGTGCAGGGACTTTTCTTCGGATTAACGGGGGTTTTTTTATAATCCGAAGTTATTATTAGAGTCATAAATTAATTCGGATAAACAGGGTAGTAAATTTAAAAATTTAGAATTTCCTTTATCCATTTATTATTAATAATAAATATAATAAATCATAATTTACGAAATCATTTAACTAAAATAGGTGTCAATTTCTGTTTGAGCCATTGACATAAAATTTCTTTCTTTAATTCTCTTTTAAATTTGTTTAATTCATGCAGGAAACTCTCACTAATACCTATTCCTCTTTCTTCTTGCATTAGAAAAAATTGGAGCCTTTCAATCGATTCCATAGCCTGATCCATAGTTATTTTATCTTCAGAAACTTGAGATTGGTTATCTTCTTCTTCAATCACTTCCTTCCCTTTAACTAGTTCAATGATTTCTTTATCAGCTAATTTATCCTGATTTTGCAATCTCAAATCTATTTCTATGTAGTCATTAGCAGATAATGGATCATCAAAATTAAAACAATCAATCATTTCTTGGATTGAATCTGTATTGTTATCAGATGGTAAAATCAAATAATCTTCAATATTTTCTGAAGAAGGAAGGATATCAACTTTAGACCAGTATGAAACAATTGTACTAGGCGAAACAAGGTTCCATGCTTCTGCAGTAAAAGAAATAGCATCAAATATTGTAAGTTTTGGTACAGGTATTTGTTGATTAATCTTATTGTCATATGTGTCAATTCTGTTTTGACATAAAATCCACTGATATTTTGATTTAAAGGAATGTATTATTCCACTGTCACAAGGCTGGAGATGGGAGGTTGTATTTGGAGGGAAATAGTGTAATGTAATATTAGAAAGAGAAATGCCTTCTTCCAATGAATGCGATGTAGCATTATCTAGCAGAAGCAAAATGTGACGTCTTGCTTTTCTCATATCTTCATTTAATTTTGTAAGCCAATGATAAAACACAGATGATTGCATCCAGGCACACGAATTCCAATAATAAAAAACAGGCAAAGTTTTCTTATCAATATTTCTTAAACATCTAGGGTCTTTATACCTATGAATGAAAAGAGGTGTTAATTTGGATGTTCCTGTAGCATTACAGGTAAGTAAAACAGTAACTTGGTCCTTTGGTCTTTTAGTGCCTGAAAGTGGTCCACTAGCAAGAGTTTTGGAAGGTTCTAGCTTCCAGTAAAGTGCAGTTTCGTCGCAATTGTATACATCATCAAGATTCCATTGACTAAGAAGATTTTTGAGATTATCACGATATTGTGACAATTCTTCCAAAGGTGCGGAATTTGCCTCACCACAACGAACATGTTCAGAAATATTGTATCGTCTTTTAAATCTATCAAACCACCCATTTGATCCTTTGAAGTCATTTATCTGAAAATGTTGGGCAAAAACTTTAGCTTTTGAAATAACAATATGCCCAGATAAAGTACAATTATCACTTGCTGCCTGATCAATCCAGAGTGCTAATGATTGTTCAATTTCTGGATATTTTGTTGATCTCTCACGATATGAATTTGCAGAAACAGTAGATTCACTGACATTATATTTAAATGCAAGCTGGTTATTTTTTATGTTTGGGTCTTTATTTTTTTCAATGCATATTTCTATTTTTTGTGAGATTGTTATAGGTGTATGTTTTCTTTTTGATACCCCAACTTCTTTTTCAGTAGTTTTTTTTTTCCTCTTGTTTGCACTAGAGGAAGGTCTATGATTATTATTTGCTATTTCCATGGTAATTTTTTACATATGTATTTGTATAACTTGTATATTATTATTATTGGTCCAATTTTTATTTCACTTCAGTTTATAAATATTAATCTTTGGTTTATAAAAATTCGGATTAACAGGGCAATTTTACATATAAATGGCTTCAAAAAATTTAATTGATGATCTGTCTATGAATCAGTGAACATTATATAGTGATCGGGGGGAAACTGACCAAAAAAACACTAATCAGTAACCTTTTATAAAAAAAAGTTACTATACTTTTGTCTTGCAAGATAAATTTTTTTCATGCATACAGATAAAATAAATCTCAGAGAACATATTTATGTATTTTTTATTGCCTTTAATTATGTAAAAAAAAAAATTTTTCTCTTTATGATGTGTTGATTTTTTGAGTTTTGTTATTGAAAAAAATCCAATTTTTCTGTGTAACATTTATTATCTCTTAGGTTAGATATATATATAATTATAAATAAAAAAAATGCTTGTAATAATAACTCCACAAATATGTATTTATGCTTTATCTGTCTAGAGTCACTCCCTAATAAATCAATAAATAAAAACCTTTGTTAATACTAATCAGTGTTGTGACCAGAAACTCTTTTGGCTTCCCGAAACATTCAGAAAATGAACTTACACTAAGCAGAAACCTAAACATAAACCTAAACCACTAAAGCATAGTGGAAGTTTGTTGTTACACGAAATGTTGTACAGAACTCATTGCTTCTGAAACTTCGCCAGTGTATGGTTGTTACCTCTCTAAATTGGAGTTCAAGTTCGGATCAAATTCAAATCCAGTTTATCACTTACTTTTTATTGCCAGAATTTTTGCCATGTATTGTAAAGCTACATTGCACAATATAAAAAATTAGTGTAACATTTCAAATTTCCACTATGCTAACCACTAACATAAACTAGTTTCAGGTGGTTACTGTTGGTTTCTGTTTTGGGTCACAACACTGATACTAATAATTAAGGCAGAAAAATTTTAACATGAAATTATGCATTAATAAAAATATGTCATTAAATTGATTAATTAGAATCCTCAGATAAATAACTTTTGTAGATTGAATGCTATTTTATTTTTAAAAAATCACATTTAATTAAAAATCATTTTTATGTTTTTCAAAATTAATACTTTTTTGATTTTTTTTGTTGATCATGTAATATGAAATTTCCCCCATATTTTTATAATAAAAAAGATCGACATTCACTGATTCATAGATGGATTGTCAATTAAAAATTTCTTCGGTTTACGGTTTATAAAGTTATATTAGTGACATTCATATTAACGGGGTAATTTACATATGTTTGGCTTTGGTGTTTTAAAAATTATTCATTTTAACGGGGGTTGCCTATGTAATATTGTTGCAAAGAAATAATAATAAAGTTATTGAAAAAATTAATTTTAGTTATCTAGAAAAGGAAGGTGATATTCAGGGTCTTTACTTTTTTGGAAGAGACATAAGAATTGATTTCAAAATTTATTATTATTGAGAATATATATAATTTTTTAATTTTTACAAGGGATAAAATCATGTGAAATTGCACATTGCACACAAATAATTAAGTGAACTTTAATTTTATTATTTAATAAATTTTAAAATAAAAAAAAATAAAAATCTTAATTCTCTCTTGAACCAAGGGTAGCATTTTTGTGTTTTGTTGACGGCACCTGGAGCACGGCATCTAAATAAAATTAATGAAAAAAAAAAGTTAGTCAAATGAATGACTAAACAAATCCAGGAAAAATACCCCAATTTTTAACAATGGACCCAGTGCTCCTGAACCGGCCCTAAGACCCATCTCTTTAACTACAATAATAACCCAGTGCTCCTGAACCGGCCCTAAGGTTATTATCTAGTTAAATAATCAAAATACATTTCCCAAGACTTGCCTTGTAATAAATAGGGCAACAGCAGTGGTAAAGGAGGAGAAAGGAGGAAGATCCCTGGTTCTAATTTCTATGTATATTGTAATTTGTTGTAAAAAAGAAAAGGAAAAAGAAGAGCTTTTTATAAAAAAATATTAATTATGAACAACAACACGTCAAGCAAAGCAACAAAACAATAACAATAACAAAAATGATAATAACAAAAACAAAAAATTAATAATAAAATAATAATAATAACAATGGGGGGAAGGGGGAATAGGACCCCGAACAATCTTAGGAGATGGTACATTTGAAAAAATACCCACTTTATTACCATTTTTGGAAATAATTTACAAGATCATCACAAAATTTATCCAATTAAGAAATGATATTCGATTTTGAGGGCCATTTCTACCCAAAATTGAAATGTACCATCTCCTAAGATTGTTCGGAATAATGACATATAACAATGACAATGATAATAAATTCCAAGATGTTCCATTTTAGTTAGGTTCAAAGGCTGTGTGCATAACCAGAAATGTATATACCATTTTTAGAAAGTAACATGAGCCACTGACACAATATAACAAGCCACGATCATTTGTTCTATATAAGACTAAAATATTTGCTAACCATTTTTGCACAATCAATGCACAAGAGAATGCGTAACAGAAAAAGAGAGAAAAAATATATAGCATTGCTGTTCCTTCCTAGATTGGGGTGTAAGGGGGAGGTGAAAGCGAAATTAAGTCTTTTTGGCACCATGTAATTTTTCAAATGGTTTCATGACAGTTTAAAATCAAAAAAAATATTAATATTTCAATTAGAAACAAAATTTCAAATTTTGCAATTTTTATTGTGTCATGAAATTATTTAAAAATTTTCACATCAAGTCAATTTTGGGAATATTTCAACTGCCGAAACCTCTTAGTGACTGTCAAAATTCTGTCAATTGATTTCTGGAGGAGTTTCGCCTACAACCTTAATCTCAACAATCTTATGTTCATTTTGAAGCTACAATTTTATCATCTATTATATTAAAAAATCACATATTGTTGTTTTAATTTTTTTGGTAATTTAAAATATCAACAATCTACACCTAAATTAAATAATCATTAGCATTTGATTTAACCTTCTTCAAAATTCAATTGATTGAAATAAATCTTTTTAGTCTTACCTCCTTAATCTATATGTTATGCTTATACATGATTATCATCCATTGATGTATAAAAAAATTGTCTGATTTTTTTAAACCTTCGCAACTGATTTGAATCCAAAATTTTAAAAATTCGTAATTATACCAATTCTTGAGATAAGTTGACGATCTTATATTCATTTGAAAGCAAAAGTTCCATTGTATGTTGTTGTTATGTAGACTTTAAAGTTCGTCGGAAAGTTAAAATATCAACAATCTACACCTAAATTAAATTAATCTGATTCTTTTAAACCTTTTCAACTGATTCGAGTCCAAAATTTAAAAAATTTGTAATTCTACCAATTCTTGAGATAAGTCGACGATCTTATATTCATTTGAAAGCTAAAGTTACATCATTAATCATACTAAAAAAATTGTATGTTGTTGTTATGTAGACTTAAAGATCGTCAACAATTTAAAATATCAACAATCTACACCTAAATTAAATTAATCAATTATCATTTGATTTTAATCTTCACCAAAATTCAATAAAAAACTTTGTAACCTCTCCTTCACAATTTATATGTTATACTTATACATGATTACCATTCGTTGGTGTATAAAAAAATAGTCTTGGATTTTTTTACACCCAAAAATTTGTAATTCTATCAATCCTTGGAATAGGTTGATGATTTTAGATTCATTTGAAAGCCAAACTTTCATCATTCATCAACCAAAAAAATCGTATGTTATTATTATGTAGACTTTAAAGATCGTTTATCGTTAACCACTCACATTAAAATTCCTTGATTTGATTTAATATACAAAAAACAACATTTTTGCATCTCTCTTCTCCTTTTCCTGGTATCATTATAATTGCTTGCTTATACTACTTAATCATTATTAATTACATTTATCATTGTAGGAATAAAACATGAAAGGAATTTTTAATGTCTATTTATAAAAAACCATAAACCATATTTATATAATATTATCTTTTTAATATTATTGATTTTTAAAACAAATGATTTTACTATAAAAGACATACCTAAGTGATCAAGAGTCTGTAAATATTCATAATAATGTAATAATTGGGCATTTATTTCTACTTTTGTTTGCAATTGGACGTGCCAAACCAATTTCTGCATATATGAGTATAAAAGCAAAATTTGACTTTGAGGGTCAGATTATTTTTGGTTTTATTAACAACCTGCCTTAAAATTTTCATAAAGCAGATGCATATGATAAAGAAGTTATATCTCGAATTTGGTACACAGCAAGGATATCAAACGAGGGTGTGAAGACATTCGATTATAAAATTTCACTATGTAGATTCGAATTTTACTATAATGCAGATCATCCAAATTTCACTGTATTTTACAACCTCCAATTGGCAACTATATATTTTTTCGATAAACCGGAGAAAAATTAAGAAATGAGAAAAGAAGGCGTATAATCAAACAAAACTTGGAACCAAAAGAAAGGAAGATTTAAAAAAATGAAGAGTTTATAAATTAAAGGTTGAATCATCCGAGAAATAGGAATTAAAAAGGGTATCAGCTGAAAGTTCATCTTTTACTGAGGCAGACAAAAGAAAAGCAAAAAAGGATCGAAGGAATTAAATTTGAAATATCAAGGAACGATGACGATATAACAATATAATAAATGATACAAGGAATGCCCCTCATTGAAAATTTTACTATGAACCGAAAGAAACTTTGCAAAAGAAGTTTTCAACAAATCATTACTATTTATTTATATTAATTTAGACATTTGGACATTATTGTCTAATAAATACTATTTTGACTTTAGACAACCCCAAAAACAATTCAGACACCCATCTATAGTCGCGTTATAAGGATTTTACTATTATTTAAGTTATGCTTCGTTATAACGAGGTTCGACTGTAATTTGTTTTTGTCTTTTTGGTCTGATTGCGGAAATGGTTTTTCGGTTGAAATCATATTAACATAGATACTTGTAATAACCAGCATCCAGCAAGTTCCCTTGATAAAAACATTATGATTAGGATCCTAAATTTATAAAGGATGTTTCATTACTTCTTGTTATTGTTGATGTATTGTTTGACCATAAGATTTTCATTTATATTTTTTCTTCGTCAGGCTGTTGTTGCTGTGCAAAATTATAAGTCAGTTTTTTACTTTTATTTGATAAATTTTTATTATCATCATTTGCCAAAGGTACTTGTGGTGATAACAATAGTATTGGTCGCCAAAACTAGTTTCGACTTGTGGCGAAATCTTTTGATTTTTGCATAGTTGAGAAATTCTATATTTTTGGAAAATAATACTAGATAACAACGACGAAGAAGAGAAGGAGAAGAAAGATGTTGATAACAAGTGACAAAGAACGTGTTGACGACGAAGAATATGCTGTGAAAGAATGTGTTAATGACGAAAATGCTTGTGACATTGTTTTGAATAACCTCGATTCAATATTCTTGAATCTTGTCACGATTTTTTCAAATAATCAATATATAAGTACTTTTTGGATTCGAAAAAGTCCACTCAATTACGTATGTATTTATTAATAAATTCTATCTAACACACAACTTCCTGAGACGTGGAAAGGGATATTTTTAGTGGTGTGTTCCGGAACCTTGTCACGTTGATATATACTATTTAAGTCTTTACAGAGCATTTTTTTTGCTATAATTTTTGAATTCATTCCTGGTGAAATATCCAGCTTGATGTAACACCATCTATCTAGTAATAATACTAAATGAAAAATTGTCAGAAATATTAACAATCGAAATTTGAACATTCGAGGAAAATACTTACTATCATCAAAACAAAAAGAACCAACAACCTTTAATTTATGGAATGTCTATATCATTTAGTCAAAACGCAACTTCACCAGTATTAGTTTTTAATTGTATGTAAATCGAAGATAATAATCAAAATTCAGTAATATCAGTATTAGCAATCCTTTTGTACTGTATACTAAAGCAATTAAATAAAATTCTTAATTAATTGAAACATTGAGTTCTGCGAGCCAATTAATTATAATTATGCGATGAGAATATCTATCTACAAAGGTGTTAAAATTAAAAAAAATAAAGAAATAATATTTTCTTAATGTAAATTAAAAAAAATCAAAAATTGCACAGGAAAAATTTTGCATCTTATTTAATAAATTAAGTACCGCTGCTTTATATGTTAAAGATAGCGATTTAAATCATTTGGGCCGGTTGACTACTTGGTATTCTGAGCGGGGCATCTTTCTTCTTATATTTATAATACAAAACTACTAGTAACAGTATGCTTTATACTGCTAAGGGAATACTGAAACCGATAGTTGTTCGAGGATTATCAACAAGTGCAGTTTCTGTCACAGAATTAGTGGTCACTATTACTGTAGTTGTAGTTACAGGGGTAACTGTTTCATTAATTGTTTTAATCTCATATGCTCCAATAGAAAAACAAACTTTCCCGCCACTACCAAAATAACACCCAGAGGAAAAGAAAATTCTATCTCCTATTCTTTGTGATGTTTGGAATGACAAGGATCTTATAACTTTCTTTTCGCCGGTTGGGATAAGTCTGCCACTTATCTTTGTTATTTGTTCATTAGCAGTAAAATCAACTGGTTCCTTTGGAGCACCTCCTAAACCTAACCCCCACTTAACGCCTTGATGAACATGTGATATTCCGTCATTTGTCATTACACTATAGGAAAATTGGATAGAATCTATATATCTCCAATTTTAATTTCTGCTATTCCTTTAATATCAATTTGTTTTATATTACCACTACCACCAAATTCTGTATTATCAATAATGCCTTTAAAATCATTATGACGGTTTGGTCCAGTGTCTCCATACTCATCTGATATACTTTTTACAATTATTGTCATGATATTTATAAAAAATTTATTTTTTTGATATTATATAAACTAGAAATTGCTTGTATGTTATTTTACCTCGAAATTCAGTGATAAAGTTATAATAAAAAACCAAGGAAAAGGTAAAAATTAGAAAGATAATAGATCTTTTTAGCTGAATGTTGTAAGGTATTTTAAATGTAAATATTTTAAAATGGAAAAAGTCAAGTTTGAATCGAAACTGATCAATGGAAAGAAGAAAAAAGAAACTTTAATGGTTTATTCCTATTTACTATTACCACAATAATTTTTGCGTTTTTTAAGAATACACGAAGGTTTTCTAAATTTGGGTAAACGTCACGGAAAAAAGCTAAATTCTTGTTTATTTTATTTTTTTAGATTGCATTTTTCTGTGCATTTTATTTGATAGGAAATGTAACTGCTATATTCTAAAACAGGTATTCATTTTAAAAATGAACATAAGAATGAAAATGCTATTGTAGGGTTTCATTGTGCCAATTTTTGTCATACAAATCTAATCCGCTAGATTTTCTTGATGCTCCGAACTAATGAATATATTAATATGGGAGCTTTTCAATAGAAACGGTACGGATCATGATATGAAAAAAAGCAATTTTGAGTTAATACCATTGTTATTATTATATGTAACTTCTCACGTAGAACATTTTTGGCTTAGACCATACCCACATTGCATCATATTGTGACACAAAGAATATCGATTTGAATATTGGCACACAACATTTGATAACCAATTAATTGATTTTTTTTTGGGAAGAATAAATTTCGAGTGCCGAATTCGCAAGCATAAATGAAAATTACTTTTTGTATTCTCATTTGTGAATTAGCATTGTTTGTTCCACAAAAATTATTGCCTGTCACAAAATACAAATGAGTGTTCGTTGTACAAGTTTACATTTTCTTTTTGTCGGAGATAATAATTATATTTATAATAAAAGAGAGAGAAAAAAATAAAATAAAAGCACAAAATGCCTTCAAATCATGAATATGCGAAGCCAACTGATTCTGATGCAAGATCGCCTTGCCCTGCTCTTAATTGTTTAGCAAATCATGGATACATGTATTTATTTATAAATAAATATTATTTATTGTGTGGAATGTAGTTATTTAAACTAATTAACTAATTGACTAATCAATCAATCAATCAATCCTTCTAATAGTCCTCGTAATGGAAAAGATATTACAATATGTCAATTGATGAATGGTTTAATGAAAGGTTTTAATCTTTCAAGAGGTTTGGCTATTTTCCAAACATTAAATACCTTTTCATACTTTGGAAAAATATTCAAAAATAAATTGTAAGTAGCCAATAATCAATTTAATCATATCCAATCAAATGATATCCAATCTAAATCCAATTATTATCGATTATTAGATCACTAGCAGATTTACATCAACATAATAAACTTGAACATGATGCATCAATAACTCGTATTGATAAAGACTTGGGCCCTAATTGGGAAGTTAATCATGATTTGATAAATTTATTCCTGGGACAACAACAATATGATGGAAAAATAACCAAAGATTCTTTCATGAAAATTCACAAAATACGTTACAACGATTCTAAAAGTAATAACACCAAATTTACATATGAGTGGAAACAAAACAACTTGGCTTTTGGTGAATACAGTTTGTTTTTGACTATTATAGGTGCTGCTACAAACAATGAAGTTGATGTGGATTGTGCTGATAGTATTTTGAGAGATGAAAGAATCCCCAGCGATTGGAAGTTTGGTGAATCTTCCATCACTTTAATTAAATTATTAAAATTTCAAAAATACCTTGAAACGCAATACAAGGAAAAATATGGAGATGATGATGTTGATAATAATAATAGCAAGAATAAAAATGAGATTGAGAATAGCAAGAAGAATGATAGTTTTTATAAAAAAACAATTAGATTATTAAAGCATTAAATAAATTATTTAATAAATTAATAAATTATTCATTTATATATACACACTTACTCACTTGAGCATATATACATACCAACATACACACATGTATTTATTATTTAAATTTGTTTTTTCTTCTATTTCTATTTATTAAAAATTCTTTTAATGATGAAACAACATTTTCATGATCTCCAAGAGATTCATTAGCTGTGGTTGATTAAACCACACCAATTCCTTTAATAATTAACAGAAATGCCCCTTTACTAGTTAAATAGTCTTTTTTATTAGTATTGAGTCATCCTCATCTTTAATAGCAATTTTCTTTTACATACAATGATGAGTGACGATAATGATTTACAACATTTTTCTTCTTGATGATTCTATATCAATAGCTTTTGTTCCAGGCATTTGGATAGTTAAATAAAAGATGCTGATTCATCATGATAGAAATTACAACTGAAATTCCTTTTTGTTGTGCAGTTTTTAGTCCAATTCTAATGCCACTAAATCTAAATCTTGTTCTAGTTGAAGTAATTGTGGCAATACATGAGCTTCAATGTCTATTATTGTTGTGATTTTTGGACAACCTTTTTTTTTATAGTCATTTATCACATGATAAAAAAGTTTCTAGGAAGAAAAAGACATTAATTTATAATAATCATATAGATCATTTATTTAAAGATGAATAAAAAAAAATGAATTTTTTTCATCAAAATCAAGAGACAATAACAACAATAGTAACATTTGCTATAAATAGATCAATTCTATTCGCAATTATATATTTGTTTTAATGGGGTGATTTTTGAGTTGTGATTGTTTGCCGTTTTTTTCTGCCTTTTTTTTTGTCGATTAATATTTATCACATCCGAAATTTGTCACCGAAAATATATAATGTAAAAAAATTATTTTTGGCCTGCCCGTATTTTTATTATTATTTATTACTAATATATAGTATTATATTTTTGGTGACCTGCCGTTTTTTATTAAACGTGATAAACCATTTATCACGTTTAATAAAACCTTTTTTCCAAGCAAACAGAGATTTACTTAGTTTTAATATTTAGTTAGAATGATAAAGATAAATCATTACGGTTTTTTTTTTAATTAACAAATTTACAACTGAGAATGCAACGTAAGCCTTTTTGCTTTTTATTTTTATTTATTATTATCACATCTTAGACCAAGACAATAGTTTATTCTATTAAATTCGAATCATATAAATAGGATAGCCGCCCCCATATTTTTTCATAACTATAACTATTATTTAATGATTAGAAAAAATTGTTACGCGAATAACAAAAAAATCTCATATACAAAGAGACGAATTTAATAAACTTTATAAAACTTAATCGCATTTGAGAAATAGATAGCCAAAAAGTGAAAAGCTTCTTAATGGATACATATAATCAATGAAAATAATGAAAAGAGGTGGGTTTTAATATAAATGATAGAGAACATAATACCTAGTGGATGGGCCATCTCATTCACACCAACTCCGTTTTCAACCATCATCATCTAAAAGAGCTACATATTACCAAATATTAATTTTTATGCAAAATTGATGATAATTACATATTCATATAATAAAAAAATCAAAAAGGACGCGTTTTTACTAACCGGAATTTGAATTAGTTTTTTTGCCCTTATTATTATTATTTATGGTAATAATCAATTTTAATTTTTACGCCAAAAAAATAATTTCATGTAGATTGCTGTGGCGCAACCAAGTGAACTAACTCTTTCTAAATTAAATCATGGTAGATGTTACACTTACTATTACGTTTATCTTAGTGAAGAGAGCTTTGGCCCATTTATCTCAGATACAATCAGAATCAAAGTGAAGATTTTCACTTCAATCACTATACACTCCGATATGGTCTTGGGGAGAACGAACATTACAACTATCCTTTAAAAGTAATTCAGAAATAGCCAATTTCAAAAAGTCGAGTTAATTTTTTTTTCAAAGTTTACACAAAGGTGATTATGCAAAAAGAAACTACTTACTTTGATATCAATGGAAGTTCTACGTCAAGGCAACAGTTTCTTTCCTCTGCAGATTACTGTACACAAAACTCAAGGATTGAATCTTAAATTTTGACTTTTCTTATATAAATACTGACCAATCCATGATTCAAGATTACACAAGATTGAAAAGTGTGGACCAGAGAGGTCTTGGCCAAATTAAAAAGTAGCAAAAGCAATTAATTAATTAACATATGGGGCAGACAAAGTGAACGTTTGTATTACCAAGAATTTCAGGGATCAAAATTTGGTCATTTGTAACGTGATCATAATTTGTTAGAACTATCCTTATATTAATATAACAATAATTAATATGAAACTCATTTATAATCATCTCGATCGGCAATTTACGTCCTTTTGTTGGTTGATTTGATTGATTAGGCAGTAAAGACAGTTGAATTGATGTTGTTGCTATCTGTTATATATTTTTTTTTTGTTAATAATAATAATATTATAATTAATCTCCAAAAAAACCTGAAATGTCAACCAATTTTGAAAGAAAGTAGTTATTGTAATAAATAGATGAAAATTATTTCCAAGTTGTAGAATTACTTGATCATTCTCAAACGCAAAAATAATAAATTGAATAATGTTAAATCTAATAGATTGAGCTTAGGTGCAATGATCGCACAAGTATCATCTTATTACATGAACTTTTCATGTGTGACTAACAAGAAGAAAAGGATCCCGAATGCAATTTCGATGAATACCACTCCTTCCTGAATTTCAATTGTATACATACTTTTTCCATCTACTTTGCCTTTGACGTTACATAAGTTTAATAAATTATTATTATTTAATAGTAATGATAACCATGTAAACGAAATATATCATAAAATGACCTTATGGAGTTGCGTTAATTTGATGTTTTCGATTTTGATTTAGAAGTTAATATTAGCTATGCGTAATAATAATGCGATAATATTATTAATAAAATAAAAATGCTCTTAAATTATCTGAGTTTGAAACAACATACAGTCAAACCTCGTCATAGCGGATCTCGCCATAGCGGATTTCTTGTTACAACAGATTTAAATATTGGCCTTTTTTTATTAATATTAATATTAATTAAAATGTTTGTCATAACGGATTTTTGATGGGGGTCATCTGCCAAGTATCCGGCCGGATACTTTTCAAATAGATTATTTTTAATTAAAGATCAGTCAGCATTAAAATAAGCAACAAAACAACAGATTTACAAGCAACAAATTTTCTAAAATAAACAAACAATTGATAGATTATTTGTCCAAATGTTTTCGAGTAGCAACCTTTTCCAAAGTTTCTACAATAAATCAATAAACCAACAATTGATAGATTGCTTGTCCGCAAGTAACAAAGGTTTCCAAGCTTCTAAATTTGATAGATTATTTATCCAGATGTGCGCGAATAACAAAAATTTCCAAGTTTCTAAAATAAATCAATTGATATATTTCCAAAAATTCGTAATAAAGTCAATTAGATCATAAAGAATTTAAAACATTGAAAAGAAAAGTGAAATCATTAGACGATGACAAGCAGAAAAGGGCCCATTAGCATTTTTATCAATTTGGAGTTAATATCAATTAAAAATGTTTTGGAGAGGTGATAATGATCAAAAGAGGAATTATATATATATACATGAGGAAAACACATGTGTGTTTTATCTGACTTTTGTTCATTGTCGACAGATGTCAATTTATTGATCTTGTTGTTATAAACTTCTGATTTTCGTAAAAATTATTTTAATAAAATATTTGACAAAAAATTTTTCATTTTGCCCAATATCTCTGAAAGAAAGATTCTAAATATTTTGCAAAAAATAAATAATTTTAAATCTATGGATATAAAATAATAATGACATGATTATTATATTTGTTGAAATTTCTAATCTTTAATATATTTGTGCGAGAGCGTGTGTAAGTGTAGTAAACATGACCTCTTTTATTCCAAGTCAATTATCTTTTTTCTTCAGGTTTTTAATCCAAGATTTTCTATTGAAACTACTTTATCGGTGAGAGGTGATGATTATGGTTGATTAATGCACACTTTATAAATCTCGTCCAAGCTAAAAATTCACGTTTATATAATTAATTACAAAGTAAATATATGAATAAAAAAATTCTACCCTAGAAAGAAAACTTTCTACCCAGCCATCGTCTTAACGAAAGAAGTATCAAACCAAATAAAATTTGCTCTAATTGCTCAACAAGTTCCTCCCAGTCTTCTTCTATTTCAGACACGTTAGCAGTTGGATCATCATCGTCATTATCATTATCTGTAATGTCTTGTAGAAGGGCCAACCTTCTGAATTAATTCAGTCAGTATACTGCCACAACAAATTGATCTATAAAAAATATCACTCGTGTGAATGTTATTAGATGATATACCTTCTAATTCGTCTGTTGGATGTTGTTGGATTAGTATGTTCCCATCTATAGAATGAGACATTATCAAGAAGAAATTGTCGGATTAGTGTAATCAGTAATTTTTTTGTGCAGGTTTGGATTTATATTGAAAATTATCAATCGTAAACAAATTTTATTATTATTATTGTAAATTTATTGATATGTATATATTACAGATAAAGAAATTTATAATATATACATATATATCTATATATTAAATGAATTCTTTATGTATACATGTATCTATTTATTTACACCTTTTTTATCATGTTTCCCTCGCTTACACAGCAATTTAAGACTTTCAATATTCAAACTGAGCATTTCCAATAAAAATTGTACTTGAAATTTTATACCTGAACTAATGATATTATTTTTCTTGATTGATTCTTGCAAATTGTTGATTTTGTTGACCACTGTGTTATTAATCACTAATTCATATTCTTCATCATCTAATCCACAAATCATCATTATTGAATCATCACCGCTATTCCTTCTAGTATTACGGTTATTATTAATGCAATTATTAACTCGTATGATTTTTGAAGAAATGTAACTTTGAAGGATCCAATATAGCATATAATAATGTCTCCATGCTAAATCAGACATAATATCACCTTTTTTGGTTTTTTTAAATGGAATTGAATCAAAATAAACATTAATTATTTTTGATAAACTTAATTGTGATTTTATCAAGTGTCGATAATTACGACCAGCTGAGTTAATATCTGCATTGGATAATGCTAAATCAAGCAACTTTGCTTTAAAGGTGTTTGATATTAAAGTCTATAAATAAAAATCAAGATTATTTATTAATAAAGCATAAATAAATAAATGAATAAATAAATAAATAAATAGAATATATACACATCTACACCAAACTCACTTGAAGAAATAATTGGAATTTTGATGAATCAAGATGCTTGGATTTCAAGTATATCTCAGTTGTCAAAGTTTTAGAGCAAATATGTTCAGAGTATGAAAGAATTATCATCTAAAATTATTAATCAAAAGTCTTTTTATTTTTAATATTCAATTCTAAATAAAATTAATTCTGTTAATTTAAATTATAAGCAAAAGCAGACTTTACCAAATCTAATAATCTTTGGATCATGTTTACAAAATCTTTAGATATTTCATCTTTGTCAAATATTGAAATTAATATATCAACAGGAGTTTTAATGTTTGTTGTACGTTGTTGGGCTCCATAATTGTTTGGAATAAGTTGTAAAAATATTGTTGAAGATAAATTTTCTAAATAAAAAATTGATAGATGTATATTTTAACAATTATATAGTGATTTAAAGAGGACAGGTATTTATATATTTCAATTGTTTTTTACCTTGTTTTAATTTTATATCAACTTCTAACACACTTACTATATGTTCAAACAACAAGAGTTTTCTCTAAATTATATACATGTGTTCAATCAATAAATATGTACTAAAAAAATCAACTGAATGATAATTATTGACTTACTTGAGATTTATCATCATCCATTAGATGAGGTTGGAACATCGTTTTTTTGAAGAAATTCCAAAAATCTTTATATTCTTTCCAAATGTCATCTATTTCATTTATTTGACTATCAAAATCACTTGAAGAAGGAGATGACGACCAAATATTCTCAAAAGGTAAAGAACCCTCTTGTTGTAAAATTTGATTTAAAATTTTATGTGCTTTCAGAGCCATTCTATAATTAACCTTTTGATCATTAATCACCAAATCAACCAATTGACGAATATGTTTTCTACAAAAAAATGCGAAAATAAAGAATATAGTTAATTAATTTATATTTATTCACAATGAATTGTTTTTAATAATTTTAAATCCAAAGAAAAAATTATTTAATACATACCCTGAAGGATTGTATGATTGATTATAAAAAGATCCAATCAAATCAATTGCTCCACTATCTAAATTTGAAAATATTGTTAAGATTCATTATTAATTCAATAGTATTTTCAAAAAAAAAAAAAATTCAATGATTACAATGATTTTCTTGAAGACAATTATCAATCATGTTTTGACAGGTATTTGGCATTAATAATGATTTTTTTTTAGTTTTATTATTGGGATTGGTAGTTATTGAATTCAATTTTTCATAAATTTCAATTGATTCTGGTTTCGTATTAAGAACTTTTTCAGCCTTTTCCCAAATACCATCATTATGTAAATTAACAATTTCGCTATTGTTTTCATCACTATTTTCTTTATTTTTCAACTTAGAAGGAGTAGATAACATGTAAGATAAACCATCCTAAATACAAATTAAAAAAAAACCATACACAGGAGGCAGGTAACTATTTAAAAGATTTTTTTAATGAAAATTGCATTCTTTTAAAAGAAAAATAATAAATAATAAATAATATAAACCTTTGATGTTTGATATTTTTTAATAAATTTCATTTTTTTTTTCCAAATTCAATTAAAAAATAAAGGTAAAACGCGAATACAGAATTTCATTTTGAAATACTTTTATGATGTGCACCAAATATTCAAATTCACTGGCAAAAATGGTTAAGTAACAATTACCAAAGGTTACGTCAATCACCAAACTTGATCTTGTGCAACTCTATTGCAAATTAACAAACACACCCTTTCTTTTATAAGATAATTATGTCTGGTGAATTTTTTTAACTTTATTTAGTCAAGGAAGACAGCAAAAATAAGTAATGATCCACCTTTTTACATTATGATCTACATCGAAAAGTTAGAAAAAAATAAATATTAATATTAATATTAATATATCAATCATAATTATGAATTCAAGTTTTCATCGTTCATTAGATTTCATCTATTTCATCTATTTTGTTACTCATATTCCACCTGCATTATTATTAGATACAACTTCAATTTATCCTGAAACAATTCTTCCAAGTTTTTTGTCATCAATTAATAAATGGTACATAGAAAACTTCAATGATCCATTATATACTACTACAAGAATTTGGTTTAAAAGTTTTTTATTTTGTGAATTATTTTTACAATTACCATTCTTTTTTTATGCCTCAATCAGTTTATGGAAAGGTATTATTATAATATGAATATAAGCAAACAGAAATTAATTTTATGTTTGAAATACAAGTCTTTCATTTTCATTAATTTTTATTTTTTTACAGGCGATAAATCAATCAGATTACTGCTGCTAATCTATGCAAGTCATACGGCCACAACAACTCTAGCTTGTATTAGTGAATTGATGTTTGGTAGTAATGAGGGATTAAGTGAATCTCAAAGAAATTTTTTATTGATGGCCTATACACCTTATCTCATATTGCCTTTGATAATGATTATAGATTCATATAAACAATTACGTGAAGCAGAAAGGGTGGCAAATACATTGTTAAAAAAAGAATAATAAATAAAAACTTTTAAATAATACTATTTTGTTATAATCATTCTATATTTATGTATATTTTATTTGATAGATGATCCCTTTTTTAACAAATAAAATTTTTTGATCTCAATGATGGTTTCAAACAATTACACATCATACAAATGCTTCTTCACTCTAATCAGATTAAAAATAAAATAATTACATCAACTAAGATAAAAAAAATTCAACCTAAAATCACCTAAATCATATTATAATACCGGGAGTGTTGAAATTTCGTCGTGTAACTAGTATAAATTTAGAAACTATCTTCTGAGATTCAAAATTTGATTGGAATATAACGTTACATGCCATGTTTCCCACACAACACTGAATACCGGGCGCAATAATAAAAATTCACGTGATTGATTATAAAAATTTTTTTTTTAGATTTTTTTTTCATCTCACAATAACGAATAAAATTTATCTATTTATTTAGCTTGTAAAGATGGTAAGTTTAATCAATTATAAATAGCCATCAAATATTAGTAATAACACGATAGAAAATCACTATTAAGGAACCATTAACTACTTATTTATTTAAAATAACAATAACTAGATAATAATAATAGCAAATTTATTATAAATTTATTTATTACTATGATAACTTTGTTAATTCGTTCTTTTTACCATTTATTATTTCATTAATACTCTATTGAAAATTCAATTATCAAATAATTTGCAACTGATTGATCGTTGAAAGACATTTGTTAAAATAGTGAAAAATAAAGGTAATGTTTAACAGGGTGGTTATAGATAATTTGTCACAATTATTAATCGATAATTAATCTTTATTTATTTATCTATTTATATTATCTCATCAATATATCAACACATCAATATATATATGTAGCTTACTTCAAAAGATATCAAGTTAAATATCGAAGAAGACGAGGTACGTTTACAATGTTAACATTTGCAACAATAACCATAATTCTTTAGGGATTAATTAATTATTCAAGTTGTATTAATGATGATTACATAGTTCATCTGAACAAGTTTTCTGTTATGTTGAACCTAATACTATCTTTCGCTCCTATCTGAAATAAACACAAAAAATTAATCTATCTATACTCAATACATATTCATCCATACTATATATAAGTAACAAAATAGATGAAATAGATGAAATCTAATGAACGATGA
>CAUDNR010004247.1:0-60394 GCA_958430865.1 Entrophospora sp. SA101 | reverse complement strand
AGTTTTGGTCATGAAGCATTAAATTATGAAGAAGCTTTTGGTTTTACTTATCAAGAAAAAGAAGAATTAAAAGAAAAAGATGCTCTTCTAGAAAAAAAGGCTGTTGAGTTACAGCAAATTAATCAAGAGTTGGAAGGAGCATTAGAACTAGAAGTGGAAACATCTGAATGTCATTTAGAGGCTCTTGAAGTAGCTAGACAATGGAGAGTAAGACAAAGCAAGGAAAAAGATGGCAACTTAGAAAAAGCTTTGAGAAAAATAGAACTGCTAGAAAACACTGTAGCATGGCAGAATTATTTAGCAGACAAGCAACTTCAAGAATTACCATCTTTACCAAAAAAAGAAAGAAATTCAAACTCCTAACCAACAAAGTAAAGAACAGAATTAGCAAGTAAAAGAAATAACTAGGGAAAAATTCAACACCTATATTTTACAAAAGGATAAATAGTATAAAATTAGAATACCAAGTTAATGAGTTAAGAAGAGGAGATAAATGGCATTATAATTTCTGCTCTTTTGAAAGAGAAAGGAGTTCAACTGCTACTTACAAAATAATATCTTACAATATAGACAATAATGATTACAACAATATTGCTTATATCTGTGTTGAGTGCAAAAAAGCTCTTGATGATGATACTCTGCCATGTTGTAATGATTGTGGTTGAGCTATGAGAAATAGAATAGACTGTTTTTGTGATTTAAGGAAAGATGAATCAGTCAAAATCCCAACCATAACAGAAATAATGACACAGAGTTATGTTGGCAGATTAGAACAGTAGAATAAAGACTTAAAACAGCAACTATCCAGTGCTAAGGAAGAAATTGGTTCTCATTTGGAAGCTTTAGAAGTTTCAAAGGATTGGCATAATAAGCAGAAGCAAGAATTATTAGATAAAATTCAAAGACTTGAAAGTGAAGCTAAACAATTAAAGAAACAGCAGACTCAACTAACTGCTCAAATTGAAATTAAAGAAACTAAGAAATGACCTTGATTGAAAATAAGAAAGTAATTTAAAGAATATTCTATATAAATTGAAATTCCAAAAATATTCTTTAGAGTGAATTTCTTTATTAGGTAATAATGCATCATCATGATGCTTTCTTTTTCCAACATTTATTATTTTTCTTTCTTCTTGGTAAATTTCATAGGTAATTTTTTCTTTCCTTAGATAAGTTTCCAGTGTCTGAGTATCACTTAATTTGAAAATGTAAGGAGCAATTTTTTCACCTTGTTCCTTCTTCAAAATACTTCTAATGGTGCTATAATTCTTGGGTTCCATAGTAGATCTGATATAGATGAGTTTCATCTTAACTATTTTTATACAGGGATAGTTCTATATATCACTTAAGATAACAAATGGAAGATTTTAATAATCACGTTACTAAATTTTGATCCCTGAAATTCTTGGTAATACCAATGTTCACTTTGTCTGGTTTTGTTGCAGTATGCCCCATTTGAAAGTAGAACATTTTTAAAATATTTAATTGTATAACTGCTAGTTGATAAAATTTCCAGATTTTCAAGTACTGGTAATAATTTATTGTTTATATAGCTTGAATATAAATTATTGATTGTGAATGTGTGAAAATTGCTTTTTTGAAATTATCTGATAAAGCTCCTTTAGCAAGCAATGAATAAATGGTTAAATGTTTTATTTGAATTTGTGTTTTAATTAGTTGAGTCAGACAGACTATGATAATCAAATCCATTATATTTTCACAAATATTTGCTATTTATCATACATGTTAGCCAAAATTGGTTTTGCATTTGCCAAATATTTTGGCTAAATTCTGGCTTTTCCATATTCTCTGTATTAATTATCCTAAAAAAAAAACTACCCAGAATTTTGACTATTGAATCAAGGAATTCAAATAATTTTGGATACAATTTTGGCCACTATTAAAATTAATTTCAGTTATTATGAAAAGTTATTTTGGCATTTATTAATAGACTTATGTAATTTATCAATAAATTCATAATTATCAGTAAGTTTACAATCTAATTTGTTAAGATTTTGAAAGATATTATTAAAACTATGATAATTATTTAACTGATGAAGATCTATGTCAGAAGTACCAAACTCTCTGATATTTGTTGAATGATCCAAGGTCAATTTTACTAATTATTTTGTAAAATAATTAAATAAAGTCCAATGCAAAATCTAGTATAATTATATAATGGTGGTTTGTCTAACAATTTAAACCCTTATTTCTTGTTAAGAAATCCTTATACTATTCCAGTAAACAATTAATTATTATTTTGGTGCTATTTTTAGAATCTTAATATTATGCCATTGTTTATTGACAAGAATGCAAGAACATAATCATCATCATTGTATTTAAATATTTTAATTGAGAGCTCAGATGGTAATGCTCCAGAAAAAATCAGAGGTTGAAACATTTTTCCATTTATTATGACAATAAACACAAGTAATAATCCAAAAAAAAACAATTAACAATTAATTGGTAATTAATTAATATTCATATATGTTGTTGATTTCAATTATATAAATATTCATTCATTCATACCTCACTACTGCTATATTTTGAAGCTTTCCATTGATCAAAAAGAACTTCATGAACATATTTTCACAATAATTTTTACACCAGACAAGTTTTTCAGGTTCCAACAATGAATTGTAACCGATTATAGACCTTTACTGTATAAGTATCATAATCAAAATATTTATTGTTATTAGCACTACAAGAATAATTCTAAACATACCAGATGGGATAATCACCCTCAATTGGTTGACAAGATCTTATATTACTATTGGCAGTATCACTTCTAGAGCTATTCATGTTTGCATATTGACCATGAATTCTTTGATTTGCCTAACAATAATTAAATGAATGAATGAGTACAAGCAAATAGGGTACACTAAATAAAATATTGGATAAAATGATAAATTTATTTACTTACCAAGACAGCTGGTTTGAAACAGCATTTTGGAAAGTTTGTCTAAGGTTATTGGTTAATAATGCTTTTTAATAGATATACTTACTATCAGAATTGACTCTAGGAAAGAACAAGAAAAAAATGAAATGAATAATAATATTGTTGTTGTTGTTAGCTTACAACATGTATTAAAAAAATAAGGAATTTTTAATTTACCTTTGTAAAATCATGAAATCTTGATATTATAAATCTTTTCATTTAATAATCATAGATGGATGAATGTTCAATTAATTAATTAATCAATAGACTCTGGATATTACAAACATGTGATGTAATTCACTAACTTCAGTCAGATCTATCAATCAAGAACATTTTTTGTGACATTGCACATTCAATCTGTTTTTTTTTTGCTTTCTAATTTATATAATAGCCATGAATATTGTTGACATTTATGATTTAATGTATTACCTTGTATTATTATTTTTTTTTTTTTTTTTAATTTCTTAACATTAAAAAAAGACGTAATTATTTAAAAAGTGTTGTACAGAAAATTTTTTTTTTGGAAAAACAAGTTGTTAATAAAAAAATGTTAATACCTTTTATATTCTATAATGGACGGAAAAGTAAATGTGGATATTAATTAAATATGCGTGTTAGGAGGTATCTTAGCGCAAAAAAGATGAAGATGTACTTTGTTTCAAGCTCAGGAGATTGCAATTTAAAGTGGGGTTAGAGACTCTGAATTTCATTGAAATTACATTCGGACTTTTTCTTTTCAAGGGGTCTGCTGGAGGATCTTCCAAGTTCAGGTATTTTGTCCTAAATAAAATAAATAAAAATGGTACATTCCATCCATATAAATTAATTATTTCCTAAATTCTTTGTTCCTTTGAAATCTATTAAATTAAATTTTTTCCTTGTCGTGTTAATAATTGATTCTTAATATAAACATTACAACATCAAAAAATAATATACAAACGCTCTTTTCCGCATGATATTTGCCCAAGTATAAGGGATAATAAAGATTCACTTTTTTTAAATGATTGTGTTTTTAATAAATAAATGATCAGTCACGGGCCTCACTTAATTAGAAATCATGCGATTTTTAGCATTACAAACAGATAAGTAGTCTTTTAATCGTGTGATGTTGTACAATTACATAAAAAAGCAATTTTTTTTTCTCATTTGTAAAAAACGATAAAGTTATTAATCAACGTAGAAGAAAAAGATGATTATGTTTTATTGATGTATTCTCCAATGACAGAGAATGCAATAATTGGTTTGAAAAGAAAGTCTCGTGTCGTTTCACAGAACTTTCCATCATCAGATTCTTCCATCATTAATCGACCCCTGATATTTGCAATATAATTTATTATTTTTGAATTCAAGAATTCTGTTACCCCAATTCTTATTATATAATCATCATTTTTAATAATAATAATAATAATAATATTGTTATGTAAAATTTTTCTTGGTTCCAAGCCCCCTTTTCTTAGCGCCCCGTATAGAAGGGATATTAATTACAATTGATATTACCATCCACTATTATTTATTTATTCATTTGAAACAAAAGAAAGTTTTTTTAAAAATGATTGCACAGAACCGGTTGAAACTAGTTTTGAAACCCTTAACTCTCTATTAAAAAATATTGGTATTATTCTTGGTCTCGTGTATTTCTTTTTATTCAGCCATTTGAATAATCCGCTTTCCAAATGAGTCAATGATAAATGAAGATGAAAAAAGTTATAAATGATCGATGGATGAGCAGAGTTGAATGTCAATTTTAATAATGAAAAAAATATTTTTCGCCACCAAACTGTTTATAGTTACCGTTAAAGCGGCACCTATTTATGATGAAAGTTTTCGGGGAAATGCCTTGCTTGACTTACTTGACACCTTGTTATCACTATTTCTGCCTTTATTTATTTATCTTTCCTTCTCCAAAGATTTAAAGGCCACATACTTTGCGTTAGTTGCAAGGCTTGTTACAAGAATTTTCGCGCATTTATATACAGCGTTTATCCCAATTTTTTCTCTTTTGGCTCTCAAGAGCAAGATCGAGCCTGATGCTAGTTGGAAAGTGGCCATTATATGCTATGTTGTTTTAAATTTTGTACTCGGGGTGGTAGATTTTATATATATGGAAACTTGTTTTAAACCAAAGAAACAGGAAAAAAAAGGAAACGATAGGTATAAATATTTATAAAAATACAAATTTCGTTTTCAATTTTATAAACATTCATTAAATGTAAATTTTTTATTTTAGTAATAAGCGAATAAAGTTTTTATTGCCCGGATATATAATTTTCAAAACCTGCTTAGTTTTGGCTTTTCTAAGTAACAATCGTGATCAAATCACGAGCGAAATGTTGTCGTGGATCATCGTTATTTCAATAATATCGTTATTTGGTTCATTAGGAACAATTAAATATGGTCTTGAAATGAAAGAAAAAAATAATTTGAAAAGAATGTTAAGGTATAAACACGATGATGAACAGAATAAATGGAATAATTGCATTTGCGTTTTATCCGGTCTTTTTACCGCCCTATTGATCTTCTCACACGTTCTACTTTATCTAGAAATCGCCTTCTGGTTTGATTTGAACGATTATTTAAGTAAATTGCTATGGAATGCCATAGCATTAGAGATTACTATAGCAATTTTGGACCTTTTACGAGAAGATGACACGCAAGTTTTATCACCAGAAGTAGCAGCAAATCATCATGAGAACGAAATAATTGAACAACAACAACATAATAATAATAACAATATAACAGTAGTAACAACATAATAATAAAGATATAACAACAACAACAACACAATAATAATAATAATAATAATAATAACAACAACAATATAACAGTAACAGCAACAACATAATAATAACAACATAACAACAACATAATAATAATAATCATAATAACAACATAATAATATAATCATAATCATAATACAATAATATAATAATAATATAAACTAAACGTTAGCCTATAAGATGAAACCAATTTACTAGTTTCGGCAGCATCTTTACATCTAATTTGTATTGGAACTTTTAATAATTTATGATTACAAATATTTCTTTTTCTAATGGAATTTTATGGGCAGAGCGATAGATGAAAACAATAGATATTAGAAAATAGGTCTTTGTAAAAAGTGAAGAAAGTAAGCATATTTATTATACAATGATAACAAAGATAATATTTACGAGGAAAATCACTTTTGTTCACTCGGGTCTGGCAAGCGTAAAGGATGTCAAAATCCTAATTTAGTAATACTTAACATGTGACTAAATAGTTTAATCAGTCTAGTGCTCATTTGAGTTACGCGACCAGCCTTTTAAAAAAATTTATGTATACATAAAAACTTGTTTAGAATATTCTTAATTTTAAATAATAAAATTGGTTTTTCTGTTCCTGAACGAATCATTTTTGTATGAACTCATAGTAACATTATTTTATCACTTAATAAAGTATCAAGATCTTTTGATTGATCAGTAGGAAATCTTTCTCTTTTTATCTTATTTTCTATATAGACATGCGTGAACTCTGGCTGCACTATCAAATTATTGCCAACCCTAAGCTACTCCCTTAATGACAAGTATGTGAGATCCTCTGCAACAAGAAATTAATTGAGTGCTGAATTAATATATAATTATTTAATATTAATAATTTGTTCCAATTCCCAGTCTCATAAAGTTCTGAAAAAAGAGTTTTGATTCCCATAATTTATTCTTTTGGCTTTTCTCCAATTCTTTTTGTTGACCATGTTTGATAACTGATCATCCGTGTAACATAAATATTTCATGCAATTAGATTTTATTATAAAGCCATTTAAGGAAGCGTGATGAGTCAATGATAGTGATAATGATAATGATAATGAAAATGACGGAAAATTTTTATAAATGGAACGGCGGTAGAGATTTCATTAAAATCATTGAATCATGAAAAAACTCTTGATATTTTCCACGATCAATCTGTTTATTGTCATCACTAAAGCAGCACCACCTATTTATGATGAAGGCTTTCAGGGAGACAACTTACTTGATACCTTGTTAACATTATTTTTGCCGTTATTTATTTATCTTTCTTTCTGCAAAGAATTAAAAGCCAGATACTTTGCATTAATTGCGAGGTTTTTTATAAGATTTTTGGCGTACTTATATGTTACATTCGTAGTAATTTACTCTTTTTTAGCCCTTGAAAGCAAGATCGAGAAGAATACTACTTGGACTATAGTGTTTATATCCTATAGTGTTCTAAATTTTGTGCTCATAATGGCTATATTGATTGAAGACATTAGAACTATACCCGGAATAAAAGCAGACAATGTAGAAATGTGGTCTTTGGAAGAAAATAAGGGAATTAAAGAAAATGAGGCGGGAATTGAAATTAATCAATTTGAAGAAAATAAGGATATTGGATCTACTAATCTCGAAAAAAAATCAAAAAAAGATCATAACAATAGGTATAAATTTAAAAAATACAAAATTTTGATTTTCAATTTTATTTATAATATTAATATTAATACAGTCAAACCTTGTCACAACGGATACACGGGACACATTAGAAAAATATTATTATTATAATTACTAATCTCGTCATATATGTATAACGCGAATTGATTATAATTCACTACAATAAGATACACTGTGGCAAGGTTTGACTGTATAAATAAATGAGCAAGCAATCGATTCATTAAATTATATATTTTTCATTTAGTAATAACAATATGCGGATAGATTTGAATTTAATAGGCTACATATCTGCACCTGTCAAAGCATGCATAGTTTTGACTTTTCTAGGCAAAAATTATGATAAAATCACGACTGAGATGTTATCATGGATCATCATTCTTTCAATAGTAATATTAATCAGTTTGTTAGGAACATTCAAGTATGCCCTTGAAATGGAAGGAAAAAATAAATGGAAAAGATTTTTGCAAAGATATAAATACAATGATCAAGATGATAACCATGAACAACATAAACGGAACAATTACGTTTGGATTTTCTCCAGTCTTTTCTTTACTCTGTCATACATTACACGTGTTCTACTTTATTTAGAAATCGTCTTTTGGTTTGATTTGAATAACTATTTTAGTAAATTATTGTGGAATGTAGTAACATTAGAAATTACTATAACAATGTTGGACCTTGTGCGAGAAGATGACTATGACGCCACTAGAAATAGAAACAGCAAATTATCACGGAACGATGAAATAAAAGTAATCGAAATCGATATTGAAAAATAATAGTAATAATAATAATGAAAAAACTAGTAAATTGGTTTTTTCATATAGACTAAACGTTTAGCCTATAAGACGAAACCAATTTGCTGGTTTCGCTAGCATCCTTATATCTGATATATTACATTTACATTTAACGAATATTTATAATTTTAGCATAAATTTTATTGTATTATTATTAAAATGAATTTTTTTTTATATACTTGGTGTGGGACTTCTATTCAAATAAGGTTTATTCGAATTATTCGTTTTATTCGTTATGAATTAGAGTATTCGAATTGCATCGAATAAAACTAATAATTCGAATAAATTTTTTAATTCGAATAAAATTAATGATTCGAAAAAACTTGCAATTCGAATAATATTAATAATAATAATAATAATTCAATCCAATTAAAATTTTTTTTCTTTATCAATCTATTTTTCCTTGGTCCTTGAATATAGGGTAATAATAAATAGTAGTACCTGACATCATAGTACTAGCAATTATAGTAGTGATATAGATTATAAATATAATTATTGTTTATGTTATCTCGTTAGAGAAATAAGGTCTATTTTATAAAACGAATAAACCAGTAATTTGAATAAAACTGATAAAAACGAATAAATTTTTTTAATTCGAATATAACTAATAATAATAATAGTAATATAACTAATATTCGATAATTTTATGACAATTAAAAATTCCGAAAATTTTAATTCAAGGTTTGATGTTTTAACAATATTTGTGCTTCTAATAAAGGTTCTGAAATATATGCATACAGTTTTAACTCATCTATGGGACACATAGAATTTAATTGTAATTCGTTGAAACGAGGTTTCACTGTATAAAATTTGCTCAGATAATTAAAACGAGACTCAAAAGAATCTTTATTATTATTGAGTTTCTATTCTCGAATTATTTGTAATACAACTTAATTTAATCCATTCACATTCAAATCATCGAATTATTCGTTTTATTTCAAATAATTCGAATAAACCTTATTCGAATAGAAACTCTAGTTGAGCAGGCTCGAGTTAAAACTTGAATTTTCAAGTTTTGGCCGAGTTCAAGAAATAGGTTCTTAAATTGTTTTTTAGGTAATAATTGAATTAATCTAAAAAAATTATGCAACATCAATTATTTCTTGGCTCGAGCTTGGCTTGTTCAGAATTTGCTTCAACAAAGATATTAAAAAAGAGTACTGTAAATATGTATTGCCTCGTTATCAGCATGATATATGAATTGATTTGAAATTATGGAATAATTTTCTTGTACACGCATTTCTATTAGTATATTTCTATTTTCAAATATTGGGTTTGGTATAAAATACATGTGGATCACCTTGAAAGTCAATTATTATCTAACTTTGTTGTATTTGCTTTGTCAATGATACTTGGGCTATATCTTCTTCTGTTAAAAACTTGGCAGCTGTTGTTCATTTCACTTTTGTGGTAAATGTTTTGGATTTACGTGTCACGAGATATAGTTACTGTAATACCAAAATTTTTATTGGGTATAATATGGGGCATACTGCAACAAAACCAGACAAAGTGAACATTGGTATTACTAAGAATTTCAGGGATAAATAGTAATGTGATCATGATATTTTGTCTAGATAAAAATAGTTAATATGAAACTCATTTACATCAGATCTACTATGGAATCCAAGAATTATAGTACCATCAGAAGTATTTTAAAGAAAGAACAAGATGAAAAATTGCTCCTTACATTTTCAATTCTGTTTTTCCATTAATCATAAATGTTTTGTAATGTGTCCGAGTAGATCTTTGATTATTTAGTAAACTTATTTATTAGTTAATTGGTTGATTCAAACATTTTCTATTACTGAGAGAATTTTGAATTGACATGCATGTTTGCTTTGTTTCTAAATTAATTGTAAAGTAAAAGAAATTATATTAGTGTTGCAAGTCAACTGGGAGGATTGTAAGTCGCAACTAGTCAACTGGGTTTTTTTCTAGTCATGCATGACTAAATTTCAGTTTTCAGTTGCTACAAGATTCGTATAACTTAATCAAGCCAATCATATGAATGTCATCATTATTTTTTACTTTATGTGTCACGTTTCATTATTATTATGGGTAAAAAACAACTTTCGATGTGGATACGTTTTGGAGTAGTCAAAAAGAACATTAAAAATACTCTTGACTCTACTTTGGATGCTCTATATGATGTCTGTCCATTGAGAAGTTCTCACAGGTCTATATATGATTCACTTCATAATCTTTTGTATAGTGATTGAGTCTTTTGTCAAAAATCACCAACACATATCATGTTGTTCGGCTGGCTTGAAGATAAAAAATTGTCAACTTCCTCAACTTCCTCGTCTCAACAACCAAAACAGTCGAAACACTCAAAACCTTTTGCGGTTTTTAAAAAAATGCAGTTTCATTCATCTGCTGTTGGGCAACATGCAACCATCACTAACAATTGCAATGACAATGATAATGGTTCTGCTTGCAATTCTTTTCCACGAGTTAAACAATCATTTTCTTTACTGACAGTGAGCAAGGTGCAGTTATAGAGCCTTTCATTAACCTTGCTGAGAAAGCAGTTTATAATTTTCTTGTTAAAAACGAACGTATTATTCCTTTAGAAACTGTTAAAGCATTTGTGGCTAAACAATGTTCTCCTATTAGCAGAGACTTTTGTAATGCAGATCTACTATGCATGCTAAACTTTATCCTAGAAAACATCAACATTTTCTTAAAAGAATCTGTATTCCATGGTCAATATAAGGCTAATCCCACTGAGTTACTAACTCATTTTAAAGAAATAAATTGGCTCATGGAATAATGATTGATGAAAAAGGTCATTGGAGTGACCATGCACTCCAAGATGTTGCTATCTTAGCTTGTGAAGTTATCATTTGTTTTGGTAAGTTAGTTGTGAGAACACAACAATTTGACTTTACAAAAAACATAAGCTGAATTTTTATTTTGTTTGACAATAGGCAGAAATTATGAAGAAGCCTTTGCCAGCAAGGAAAATGTTGATAATGAAATAATTAAACGATGGATTGATAAGGCTTCACGAAAAAGGAAATTGGATGAAATGCTTATAATAATGGTAAAAAGAATGTAGGGTTTGTATTCATGAATATCATAAGGGGGTCACACAGGGTCACACACTATTAAAATCAAGTGATCAACTCATGTTTTTAAGGGATTTTTTGCTGTTTTAATAGTGTGTAACCCCCTTAATGATATTCATGATATTCATGAATAAAAACCCTAGGCACAGTATTTCACAAAATATAACGTTAAAAATAAAAATAGAAATGATTTAATTTTCACATGACTTCCGTAGTAATTTGGTTTGGTTGGATCGGCAACGTGGGACCTCTCTATCGGTCCTCATTTTACTATCTCACAATACTGAACAACATCATCATGTTCATGACCTATCTTGTGACCAGAAACTCTTTTGGCTTCCCGAAACATTTTGGAAATGAACTTACACTAAGCAGAAAACTAAAACTAAACCTAAACATAAACATAAACTACTAACCTAAACTAGTTTCAGGTGGTTTCTGTTAGTTTCTGTTTCGGGTTTTCCCTAAACTCAGAGTTTCGGATCACAACACTGTTCATGACCATCATAATAAATGCCTAGATGATATCTTTGATATGAATATCCTAAAATATTAAGCCAACAGCTTGCTGCTGTCAAAGATATTATCTTTTTCTTGGAAATTCCAATATTTGGCAATAAATCTTGTTCTATATATTCTTTAAATTTAGGAGCAGTGACATTGAAATTCTGTTGACGCACCCAGCTTTGACACTTTTCTGCAATATCCTCATCATCTACAAGTCTAATTGTTTTATGTTTACCTTTATTTGATAGTGGAAGTTTATTATACCTTAACCAGTAATTAGTAATCTTATGAATTTGACATGCCTTCCAAGGACCACCATCAACATACACCAATTTTGCTACTTCCAAACTTGATTTTACTTTGTTACCATTGTTCTTTTCAACAGATTTCAAATATTCATATATGGATCTCTTTTTATTATACTCACCAACTATCATATTATGCCCTTTATCCAATTCAACTTTTAAGTCCTTTATTTTTTTGTCAATACTATTATTAGACCATATATTGTCCTATAGCATTTGAGAGAGGCAAAGTAGAACTTTGAAAACCAATCTAAAGATTGAGAAACAGTGTACTCTCTTTGTTGTTAATTCTAAATTGGATATACAATCATATTATCAAATGGTTTTCTAATGAATGTCAGTCAATTCAACTGAAATTTCTCCTAACTTCAATTCCACTGGAGGAAGCAAGGAATAATTTGAGATTGCAGATAACAGGGTTGGCACCACACCAATATTATTATCACAACCATCACTATTATTATTATTATGGCTAATGTTGTAGTTTTGATCAATTTATTGAATTGATCAAACATCATTGACAATTTTACTTAATTTCGAATTTCAAAAGATCATTTAAATTTATAGATCAATAAACTCCTATCAATGTTGTTTAATGTTAATGGAGAATAAGGCAACAAACAATATTATTCTTTTTTTGAAAGAATGTACATGTCACAAATGCTGATATTCGACAAGTTCTATATATTTGTCATAAATGGAAGAACAAGTTGAAGGATTGCGAAATAGTGATTAAAGAAAAATGAAAAATTGTAACAGTAATAAAACATTGTGAAATAGTTGGTTGCAAAAGAAAGAATCTCAAATTGTTAAAGTTGTTTAAGTTATACTTAACTTTGATCCGAAACCAAATAGATAAATAAATAATATAAATAATATATAATAATACAAATTAATATTCTAAAATAATAAAATTATCAAGTCAAAAATATAACACAAATAAATAATAAATATTTAAATCCAGTTCATGTAAAGTTTAGATTGATGTACATTTGTCAACAATTCTAATGGTGAGTTATCATCATTATCATTATTTTTGTCATTTTTGCCACTGTTGTTATTGTTATTGTTATTATTATTATTATTATTTAATTTTTTATAATTTTTTTTCCATTCATCAACGTTTTGTATATTCCAAGTACCATTTAAATTCCTATTATCATTACCATAATCACCACTACTGTTAGTAGCTTTATAAGTTTTCATTTCGCGTCGATCATATTTAGCATTACCATTTTCATTATCACCACCATAACCATGAATTTCGCCATCTTCATCTTCATAATACTCATCATCATCGTTGTCGTAATAATCACCATAATAATCATCATCATGAATATTATCACCAACAATCCAATTTACAGCCCAATCCACTATGGCGGTCACTAATAATCTTTTAGGCGACCACGGTGGTAACGGTGATAACGGTGAACATGCCATTGAGAAACTTTTCGTAGTTGAATATGGAGAATACCCTTCTTCTAATGATTCATCAAATAAAGTAGATTGTGGCGAAACCAGATCTATTGCTGTTGAAGATTCAGAATATTCTCTTGAAATATTATTATTATCGTCATCAACTTCTTGTTGTTGTTCTTGTTGTTGTTGTTGTTGTTGTTGTTGTTGTTGTTGTTGTTGTTGTTGTTGTTGTTGTTGCTGCTTTTGTGTGATTATTGATAATCTAGCTTGATCTTTGTTTGTTCTCTTTTTATTTTTATTTGACATTGAAATAAATACCTCTGAAATGTATACACTCCACGCAATACCAGTTCTACTTTTAATCTGTTCTTTACTCAATTGATTATTATTTTCAATTAATATGGAAACCAAAGATTTGGGTGGTTTCACATCTAGTTTTTCCTCTATTATGTTAAAACATTTTTGTAATCTTTCTTTTGCTGCTGTTTCGACTTCATCTAATTTTGTTGTTGATGATGCATCTTTATTAGGTAGATCTTTAATAAATAAATCAAAATCTTCAAACCATTCCATATTTTTATGATGAATCAATGCAGATAATAATACACCATCATTTAAACCTGTAAAATCTTCTATTGGATAAGAGCTTGAAGGTAATACGGATGCATAATCAATAAGTTGCATGTTCAACCAAAACAATAAACCAGATGAAGAACTTAATGACATAGAAGAATCATTTAAACGTAATGTACGAAATCTTTTAGGTGGAAGTTGAAAATCTTTATTGGCTGTTGCTGGTAATGACATTCGTTTATTATAATTGTTTACAACATTGAGACTTTGTCTTGGATTCAGAAACATTCTTGAATAACGAATTGAATTTTTGTTATTATTAACTGGTTTTTTCCCAAGATAATTATTAATATTGTTATCAACTGATTTTTCTTCTTCTTCTCCACCTTCTTTTTGTTCTATCGAAAAAGTTTCTTTATTAATTTGTTCAATTTTTTCATGATCTTCTTCTTCTTCTTCCAGGATAGTACTATTTCTATTCATGTTTTCAACTTCATCTTTAATATCACCATCCCCATTATTGTTATCACCATCCCCGTTATTGTTAACACCATCACCATCACCATCATCATTAATCTTGATAATTAATTCTAATTTATCGATTTGTGATTCAATTGATTCAATATCTAAATTAAACCACATATTAGAATTATGATTTTTTTTATTTTTTTTATTACCGCCATCATCATCATCATCATCAATCTCGCCATTTAAAAGTCTAGATTGAGCTTTGGCAGTTGCTAACTCTTCTTCGGTTACTACTTCTTCAAATACACTGACCATTTGATGAAACCTTGAAATAACCAGCCAAATTAAACCTAATGTCAATTTCACATTACCGTCAACAATATCAACGGGTCCGATGGCTTGTAAAGCAGCCAGACCCGACTCATCCAAACGATTTCTCAAAAAGTCTAAAACATTACTAACATTTGCAATATGATGGTGTCTTGTATTACCACCACGTTCGCATTTCGGTAATTCTGAGTCACCCTCATAAAGAACCTGCAATAATTCAATCAATCTAGTACCGTCTCTGAAATCTTTATCAATTGCTTTAATTTCAGGAAGTCTATTTGCTAAACTTTCATTTGGATTCGATGAATTATTGTCGGAGTTTAAAAAATCATATTGATGAATCGAGCGTAACTGAATGTTGACCCAGCGAGTAAAAGTTGCTTTTTGAATATCTGTGTATTTATCAACCTCATTAACATAGTATTTTTGTTTGACATTCACCACTTTGGTAGTTTTGTCCCATTGTCCAATAAAAGATCTACGCCTTTGAGGTTTATTGTATGGTTTCGGCATTAATTACTTGATTTTTTTAAGGAAAATTTTTTAAATAATTGATAGAATAATTAGTAATAAATAAATAATTAATTAAATAATTAAATAATTGAAAAAAAAAAAAAAGAAAAAAAGGAATTCGTTAAATTAAATAAATTCTTTATTATTATTACTATTACTTATTATTCTGTAGCATACATAATTAAGGTTTCCCCCTTTTATCCCTGAAAATCTTGTGTTTTGAGAATGCTTGTAAAACCATTATATGATATTTGTGACGTAATAGATAATATCACAAGTTTTTTTAATTTTTTTGCTATGGTGCAGGCAACCTAATAGCTCCCATTCATTTCTATTGGTTTTAGTTATCATAGAAATTTATTGAGTGAGGGGTATTTTTTATTTTGGAAAACGACAGTGCAACATTCAATCTCTATTTCAGGATTAATTATTGATTTGATTAATGTCTTTATGGTAATTTTATCTATAAAAAGGAATTTGCAGTTTTACGAAATGGTTACGAATGAAGTCTCTATTGACCATGGATGTGATAATAGAGAGAGAGAAGTCAACATGGCATGTTCGATGTTGAGCTTTCTATTAAACTTGATTTTTGGCAAAAATTGACTTTGCAGATCAATTGATGCATTTATTTTCTTTCTTTCCAAGGTCTTAAACTTTTTTTTCCTCCGTTTTTTTTTCTTGCTGGTCTTTTTTTAACTTGTACTTGATTTTTTATGCTATCTTCTTCCATGCTCGCGAGAAGACAAATCTATGTTATCATTATACTGGGATAAAATCGTTCGATCAATTAATAAGCCATCATTACTTTTTGATTAATTTGAGCGGTGAGATTAATTCAAATCAACAGATAACCAGTAATGATGTTATCAATATACAAAATCAAATCTATAATTCAGACAACATTATCGGGGAAGTGAATATATGATTATAATAAAATTCACTTCTATTCTAGTATTAATATTCTATCACTTCAGGAATGCTCATTAACAACGAGCAAAATTCTTGAATATGTAAAATATCATCACAAAAATGATATAATTGATTTACGACCCAAACCATAATTTTTCAAACAATTATTGCTTGAAGATATTCCTTAATAATAATAATATTCATGATTTTTCCTGTCAAATTGACGATCCTTGTCCAAAAGGCGTTATACTTGAATATTTTCTACATTGTAGTATCAAAGTATTTGCACTCGGAGCATTTAATCCTTTACTAAATATTAAATCAATCGAAAAACTATACTTGAATGCCATATCTAGAGGTTGCACTCGGTATGTCGCTCAGACAAATTATGAATCCCTTCACAAAACTATTGCAGATGGGAGCGGAACTGATAAATTTGGGATGATCGACATCACACGTCAGTTATTTTATTTCTCTAAAAAAAGTATTAAAAGATGAAAATTTGCGTGAATACTCATCAAAATATAAGCATTTTAATGTGATTATAGGTTTGATTAATATAAACAGTGGTTATGATGGAATTTACTGTTATTTTGTTATTCAACATTAACAATCATTCAGATTAATTGCGACTAACATTCGTATAAAGACGAATATTCAAAAAATTTTTACAATAAATACTTTTTAGTATTTCTTTATTTAAATGTTATCACGATCTTGACATAAAGATATAATCAAATAAATTCAAAGAATTAAAAGTAAACATTGTTTTTTTATTTGAGTTTTGTTCAAACAATTTTATATTTCTACTATTCTATGCTATAAAAGGCCGAATTTATATTCCTTTGCGACAAAACTTTTTAATTATTATTATAATAGATGCAATCCAATATATAATGATAATTAATATTTTTTTTTTATATATATTTATATATAATATATTACAAAATGGTATTATTATCAATCAACAGAGAAAGTAATATATGCGTGAAAATGAAAAATATCCTAAGCAAGTGTGAATCGTAAAAATGAAGAATATAATATAAAATTAAAAATACAATTTTAAATATTGTGATATATTAGAATTTAATCTACCCCTTCCACTGTTAATCTAGTGTAAGTTAAATATGTTTGTAACAAAAAAAAATAATACATCGTTCTGTCATTGTCACCACTACCACCTTTACCGTATCCATCGTGGTTGTTACTCCTATTATGTTTCCTCTTGGTGTGGGTTGTTCCTCATGGTGATGATGGCTGCCGCGGATGATGACGTTTTTTTTATCGATTTTGATTTTAAAAAAAATAAAATTTATCGCGTCAATCACACGACTTAATTATAAATAAAATTCATTGAATTCAAATGATTCCGCGCGTGCATATACAAAAATGGGGATGATGGTTGAATGGCAGTATTGTGTCATTAGTCGTGGTATGTGTCACGAAAAAATATTGGCAAATATCAATTTTAATGAAAAAATTGTTCCCTCATAAGCTAACTATAATATTTTAAGAACAAAGGGTGCTGAAATTGTTTAAAAATGTAGTTTTAGTTTTAGAGTATACTTTAAACCTATTTCTCCCGAATACTCATGCCTCTGTGGAGTATGATCTTGTTTGAACGCAAATAATAAATTTAAATATTAAATATATTAATATAGTGTGTCACGAAAAACGGATGATCAATTTCGAAAAAATTTATATTTGTTTTTGCATGAAAAATTTGTTCTTCCATAAGCTAACCATATCATTTCGAGAACAAAAGGTATCAAAAGTTATTTAAAAATGCAGTTTTAGTTTTAGAGTATACTTTAAACCTATTTCTCCCGAATACCCATGCTTCTGTGGAGTATGATCTTGTTTGAACACTACATAACAACAGCAATAGATAAGATCTTTTCTATTTAAGAAACTGTATATATGCCATTTTCATTTTCCATTTTCCATTTTCCTCCATCCCTCCATACATAATTCTGAGACAAATTTTTTTACATTTAATTCAAATGTTAGCATTATTAGCATTAGCATTAGCATTAGCATAATATTAGTATTATATTAGTATTTAACATTAATAGTGTTGTCAATATTCATTAGATCATTAGATAACATAATAGCAATTTAAATATGTCTAAATTTTTATTTAATCTCTCTTGTATAATACTTGAAACTGATGTTTTTTATATTAATATTGATATTTTCACAAATTTTATAATTCTTTTTTTTTGGTTTGTTAGTTTATACATGATATAAAAATGAGTTACCACAATATATTAAATATGCAAAATTTAAAATTGCCAGAGGTTGATACATTTGAATCCATTCCATCTACACCTTCAGTGATTGAAGATGTTTTAGAAGAGTCAGATGACAGTGAGGGTGAATTTTGTGAAATAGATAATGATGATAATGTTTATTTTAACAAAAATAATACAAGTTTTTAAATTTATTTGAATTGGCAAGAGATGTGGGAGATGTGGAAAAAATTGCAGATGATGAAAGTATATATGATGATGATGATGATTGTGAATTGGAAGAAGGAAAATAACAAAAATTCTGAAGATAATATTAGTGATGATGAATTTGAAATCATGATTGATAAAACAACTGATAGTTGCAATTTTCATCAAAAATGTGCAGTAATGTGTTATAATGAATCAGATGGTCTAACATATGCATGTGAATGAAAAAGCTACAAAAGGTTGTGGCAGACATCAGGTTGTTGGGAAATAAATTCTGATTATATAAAATAAACAAGGATTTTGCCAGGTTTGTTGGGTGTGTGTGATGTACACTTTCACTTAGACAGATCTCCTAATTTACATCCAACAGGCATTAAAAAAATCAGAAATTGTGAAGATTCAATTATCACATCAAGACAATGCTTATTTTGTGGCCACAATTTTTATGTATTATCATGTGGAAAAAGTTGCACAGTACATACATGGAATTTACTTGGAAGAGATTTGATTGTACCATGCATAACTCAGCATACATGCTCAGTGATGGATAATAATATTTCGCCAGTATTTGAAAAATTATCTGAGGATCACATTACCTATCATCCATGTTATATATGTCTTTCATGCTTTGAAAAGAATGGAGGTCATGTTCATATACCTACAGGAAAAGGCTCAAATAAAAAATGTAGTCATAGCAATGATATTACAAAATCATTACAAAGTTTGGCAACTTGGATTATGGGTATTTCTTTATCAGATAACCATGCATTAAAAGAGAATGTTTTATCAAAACTTGTGTCTGTTTTAAATGTTTATTCAAACAAAAATGATGATTTATTTTTTTTGAATAACCACACTCTAAATTTATTGAATCCTCTGATCATCAAAGCTTCGTTAAAACTTGGTAAAGCTGATAAATTAATTTCAAAACAGAAAAAAAATCCTGTCAACCCTGGTGAATGTTTTCAATTCAGTCAAAGTCTGGGGAAATCATTATATCATTCTAGAGAATTGGTTAAAAAAAAATAAACAATGTTTAACTAATCCCAGTTCCCTAATCGAATATCACAAGGCCTTCCCAGATACTATTAAAGAATTCTTTAATGGTATGATTGGATTCATTTTACAACAACACCAATAACAACTTACAAAGGCAAAAGAAAAAAAATTCATTAAAATCTGGAATCGAGAGTTTTAAATATGAAGAATTAGACCAATGAAGTTGATAAAGATAATCACATTTTTGTCATCAATAATTATGACAATTACATTTAGAAAGATGAATTTTTGGTTTAATAATATATTAGCAAGTCTTTGTAGGTATCCAAACATTCTATCTTCTCTGCATGCAATCCTTAGAGTTGTATATGTTATTCCTCATACCCAAAATATGAAGGACTCTTGGAAATCAAAAGAATGCACCAAGCAGTTTCCAAACATGATCTTTCAAATGGTCAAAAACTTTGAACCTTGGTATAATTTATAATATCGATTTTTTTCAAAAGACATACAAATATGGAAACATTTTTGATGTTCCTAGGAATACCATTCATGCCACACTACAAATGCTTTTTCACCAATACCTATTTATGTGATTGTACCTCCAAGGTCTTTAATGATTTCAAACAATAAACAGAAGATATTTGGTCATAATTCACTCTCTTTGAAGTTTTTAGATATATCTGGATATGTATTCAAATCATTATTAGATTGTGATTTTTTACCTGATTTAACATTCAACAACAATTTCAATGAATCTGACATAAATAAAACGTTAATTTCACTTATCCCAAAATCATTCAACAATTTGCCTCCGAACATTACAATCTTAGATCTAGGAGGTAAACAAAATGATGATGAAGAGATATATGAATCTTGTGAAATATATTATGGGATGATGAAATGTCAGTTTAGAATTGGAAAATATTACACAAAGTTTAGAATTTAAGAAGTATTTAGATATTGCATCAGATCAATCAATATTCCAAAGGTTAGAGAAATACAAAGAATACATAAATCCAAATTCAAGAATTATATTGGGGCAATGGCATACTAATCTTGATATGTGCAGTGTTTTAATAACCATTTTTTCAGGATATGGCATATATAATATTGCTTCTGCATTAGGTGTCAAATACTTAACAAATTTCCAAAAAATAGTTGACTATAGAGCAGCATTGAAAACCCTTGAACTTATATGGACAATATTAGGCATCACCTTGAACATTTATAAATCAAGTCAATGTGACTCACTTAAATGTGTTATTAAAGCCCAGCAAGTGAGAGAGCGGAACTCTTGCTGGTGGCTCATGCTGGGTGTATTGACCCTTCGTGACATGACCTCTCTTTTATTTAAAAGAAGGAAACATTTTAAAAAAGAAGATAAAATTTGTTAATTGATTTGATTGGTTACATACGTAATATACGAAGGGCACAATCAATCAATCAGTAGTTGTTATGAGAAAGCATTATTATTATAGAAACATTAAACAATAATATTAGTAGCAAACGATGACAACAAATCATTGTTTTTGAGGATGATAATAAAAGATTAAGATCAGACAGATTTTGTTCCATGGAAATATTCAAGTCTTTCAAATAAACGAACAAACTTTTACCCATCAAGTTATTTTAAACCTTATCACTCTGATATAACTATGCCTTCAACATATCACAAATAGGCCAAAAAACCAAAATGAGTCAAATAATGATGCAACTAATTTTAATGCGAATCATTTTATGGTAAAAATTTTCACTTTTGTTTTATAATTAATGAATACAGATTTGCTTTTATTTTTTAATCTCAGTTACAAAAAACAAATATGAAATTAGATAATTAGATCTCATTACATATTTGAAATGATGGATTGTGATTACCAGAATTAACGAGGAATGAATGAGTGAGTATAACAAACCTTAGTTTGTTACAATGTATAGTCTATATTTTATTTAATAATACGAACGTTTATCAATAGTTTAGTTTGTATAGGGAGTGATTGAAGTAAGTGTTAAAGGAAAGATCTATGAAACTTGCAATGCAAGCTTCATATATCTACTGGTGAACGTTTTATCAATCATTCAATAGTTTTATTAATTATTTATTTATGTATATAAATTTCTCTTTTGTTTTTATATATTAATAATATCATCGTGATAAGTAATTAAATGAATAAAACCAGAGATAAAACACCTTTAATTTAATTATTATTGTTGCTTGCTTATATTATCCAATTATTCTAATCATTATTTATGTATGAATAGAAAATTTTAATATCTATTTTATTTATTATCTATAAAAGACATATCTAAGCGGACAAAACTGTGTAAATATTTATAATAATGTAATTATTTGGGCATTTATTTTTACTTTTGGACGTGCTAAACAAATTTTTACATTTAAGGTTGAGGTTATTTTCGGTTTTGTTAACAACTTCAAAATTTTTCTTAAAGCAAATACACATGATAAAGAAGTTATGTGTGGCAATGGCCACCAGGAAATAAAGCTCCCATTGATCTGAAGAACTCGGCGCAGTGTATTTTTCATGAATTACAATTTTGTATAACGTTGTATAACAACAAATGATTTTATGGTTTGAATGTGTAAACTTGAATTTATCTTGATTACTTGAAAATGGACAGGAGGACGTCATGGCTGAATGTAAAAGGTTGAATTCCATGACCCGAGAGGAATGTCTCTACATTGGTCCTGTTTATATGTTTCGAATTTAATAAAATAGACTATTGTCTTGGCCTGAGTGATGTATTTTTGCGACGAAGGAGGCGCAATCCAAACCCAACTTAACTTTGATGTCGACGTGATATTAAAAAATACACACCTGCCAAAAGTATTGGCAATTTTGCAGATCGCCGGAAATAATTGAACAAAGTGTAATAAAAATAACTCAAAATTTTATTATCACAATCACTTTTGTGTATTAAGCGAAAATCAATTTTCATAGTGATTCCCATAACATACTTGAGTTTTATAATGTTTTGTTTACAATTGATAATTTTATTAGCTTTAAAAGTCAAAGTAAAAAATTTTCGAAATTTTCAATTGATAACAAAACCTAATTGCCAAGTTTTAACATGTCTAGATAGCATAATAGAAAATGTGCGCCATGATTTGATATATATATATATATATATTGGTAGAATAATAGGTAATACAAACATTCATCAAATTTGTTTTTAGATCTTCACGTTGTTTTTCGCAAAAAATCATATATTTAAATCAGATTACTAAAATTAGAGAATTATCTGTTGTTGAGCGCGCAGAGGTAATTGGTGCTTGGAAATGTGACGTAAGCAAGACAGAAATAAGCAAAAGACTTGGGATACCATCGAGAACAATATATAATATTATAGAAAAATACAATAAAGAAGGAACTGTTGAAAATGATTGAAAATGATAAGAGAAGTGGGAGACCCAAGTCACTTTCAGATAGAGATAAATGTGCTTTAGTGAAAGTTGTCCGAAAAAATAGGAAAAATGCAGTAGAAGATTATAAAAACGAAATAAATAAGGTTCTCTCAAGGCCTGTAAGTACAAGAACAGTGCAAAGAAATTTACATGAAATGGGTTATTATGCGCGTGCAGGAAAAAGAAAGCCTTTAATATCAGAAATAAATAGAAAAAAACGTTGTCATTTTGTGAGATGTTGTAAAGATTGGTTAGAATGGAATGAAGTCATATTCAGTGATGAATCAAGATTCAATGTATTTGACAATGACTCCCAAAACTGGGTTTGGAGACAACCCCATGAGAAATATAATATTGATTGTTTAGTACCTAAAGTTGCACACTCACCTGGAATAATGGTATGGGATGCTTTACTCGAGATCAAATTGGTCCACTAATACAAGTTGATGTTAGCATTACAGGTGAAGCATATGAAAAATACTCAAAGATCACTTATTACCTTTTATTCAATCTTTGGACTCTTCAAAGTTATGGGTATTTCAGGATGATAATGCTCAACCCCACAGAGCAGGGTTGAACAATTTAAACAAGATAATGATGTTCTTTCACTTCCTTGGCCACCCCAGAGTCCAGATTTAAATCCAATAGAAAATTTATGGGATGTAAATGAATTTTTGTTCTCGCGTAGCACAGCTCACATCACATTCCCAGTTGTAGACTTGTTATAAATTACAAATAAAACCAAATTATCCTCCCCTTCCCCTTTAATAATTAATAATTAATAAATTTCCTTGATAAATTTTTATTATTGAATTTATTGCTATTATAATACAAATTTTTTGGATGATTCCATTTTTTATTTAATCTATTTCTTACTATATTTGATCGATTTTCTTTATCATTAATGTTACATAATGTAATCACTTCTCTTTTATACCTTTTTGCAGTTTCATCACCTAATTCATCTGATTCTTTAATTCTGGTTAACAATAATCTAAAGTCTTTTAGTTTTGGTTTATGTTTATTTGATAAATTTTTTATTAATTTCATACTACTATGAATATTGTTGCTTCTATTATTATTAAAAAATTAATTAAATTAATTAAAAATCCATAATAATAATTCATAATAAAATTATCAAAATACTTGCTTTGCTGAAGTAATAATCATTATAGTATACAATTTGTACTCTAATTCCTCAGTAAGACCAATTCTTTCAAATTCCATTTTTTGTTGGTAAACGTTTTTAAAATCTTTAAAGATTCTCTCGCTTTCTTCCCGTGACCATCCAAGAAAATCGTTCCAGACATCCCATGCCAAAGAGAATCGATTATATTTGTAACAAGCATTTAACATATGTAAAAATATCCAACTACTTAACTCCACTTGATGTTTTGGTATTATTTCTTTATAAATCTTTAATAAACTATCAAAACTTGATTTGTTCTCAATTAAACTCATATAAGAACAAATTAATCGAGACGTTAATTTTGTATTATTGTTGTTGTTGTTGTTGTTGGACAGTATTTGTTTTGCTGATAATGATGACAACAAATAATTAAATATCATTTCGGCTTCTAAACGAGTTTGTAAATGTGATGTTGGAATAGTGGAGAATATTGGATACTCATCTTTTCCAATAACCAATATTTTATTATTTTTAAATTTTTTCATTGTGTTTTCAGATGTAATTTCAGATTTTGATAAACTATCATCATCATTATCACCATCATTATCATCCTCTCCTGTTAAAACATTCTCATTTTTGTTATTGCCAATGATATTGGAATTTTCAATAGAATTGTTACTGTTGTTTAATTCTTCTTGATAAGATGAATAAGTCCAGAATAAATTTGAAAAAGTTAATTCGTCAGGTGCTAATGATGGATCTTCCTTTGAGCTAATAAAATAAAATAATATTAAATATTTGTTTTAAAAAAATGTTTAATAATATTAATAATAATGCTTACCATAGTAATAATAATTACCTTTGAATTATTGATATAAATAAATTCCTAGCTAATTTTAAATCTTTATTTATAGCACATGCATACATTAAAGAATTATATGTAATCAGATCAGGCGAGCATCCATGTTCTTTCATTTCTTGAACTAAATCAAATGCCTTTCTATAATAATGTATTTTATTTTAATAAGCATAAGTTAAAAATAATAATACTTGTATTCAAATTGTATATAATTTTTTTCTTTATAAAAAAAGATATCTTTTCGTTTCGAACAAGCATCAATTAATGAATTATATGTAATTCCAGTAAGTTTTAGTCCTTGTTCTAACATTTCTTTGTATAAATCAAAGGCTTTTTCTGCGTTTTTTTCCTTTTTTGATATATTAATAAAACAATAATTCCATTAATAAGGAAGGGAGGAACGAAGGAAGGAAGGAGAATAATAGTAATTATCATTATCGTATAACTAATGATTAACTATTATTAATTACCTTTGCACAAGCATGAATCATTAAACTGTAGGTCATTTCATCAGGTTGACAAACTTCCAAACGCATATGTTCAAATATAATCCATGCACGTTTTAATTCATTATTATCAATACAACATTTAATTAGAATACTATAAATAGGCTTATTATTATCATCATTATTAAAACACGCGCAAATCACATTAATATTAAAACATGATTTCTTCTTCTATCTCACATAATATTAAAAAATTCTCTAACCTGATTTGGTATCAAATTCCCCATCTTTAATTTATTGAAAACTTCAAATACATCATTGATTCTTCTATGATATGCATAAGCTTTAATTAAATTCGCGTAACTGTATAATGTTGGCACAAATCCATCTAAATAAAAAAAATGATATATACATTAACTTTATAAATACTATCTGTATTCAAATAAATTTAATAAATATAATACTTTTTTCAATTTGATCAAAAATTTCAATCGCTCGATCTAGATTTCCGATATTTGAATAATGATTTAAAAGGTGATCATATATTATAAGATCTGGTGACAGTGCAGATTTCTAAATAAAAAAAGAAATAAGTGATTGATTGTTGTTAAAAATCAATTTTTGGCATTGTTTTATCTAACCTTTTCCAGTCTTTTTATAATCTCTGGATCATATAGATTTTTGAACATTGCCTAAATAATTATTATTGATATTAAAAATGCTATTTTAAATATTATTCTTTCAAAAAATGCACTTGTGTATATTTACATCATTGTTCTTTATTATTGTCTTATTTTGGTTTAATAAATAATTTTCATCTTCTTCTTTTAAAGATTTTTTCTTTATAGTTGTTTTTAGATTGAAAATCTGATCAAAATCAATGGATGATTGATTGATGATATCTTCTGGATTATTTCTTTTTGTTATTATTAATGTTGAAGATGATGACTCTGGTTTTGTTATGGATTCCGATAAAATTTCATTTTCTTCATCGTTATTTCTTTTTCCCAATAATGAAATTTTATTTGAAGAAGTAATTGATCGATATATACTTTCATAGTCATCAATATTTGAAAACGGAATATATTCCGTCTAAATAAAATATTAATATGTATTGTCTAATGTAAGAAAAAATTTAATTAATAATAAATAGCAAAAAAAACCTTTGAAATATTTTGTTTATCAGAAGTTGATATTTTTTCTTGTAATCTTTGAATATTTTGATCCAAAATCGATAATTTTTTTTCTAACCTAAAATAATCAATTAATTAATATTAAAATAATCATAATTATCAATTGATTGATTTATTGATTGATTTATTTATTACTTTTTACTAAATCTACTATTATATGATGAATACATTTGATTTTGTTGATGATAAAGAGTGCAATTTGAAGGTCTTGGTAAAATATAAAATAATGATTTTTTTTTTAATTTTAATGGTAATGACAAAAAAATCGTTTGAGATGTTGATTTTCTATATAATTTTGAAAGCATATTAAAAATATTAATTTTACAAAAAAATTTTTATCGATTTTTATTTTTCGTAGATTATCTATCGATGATTTCCTTCCAATAATAAACTCTTAATTTTAAAATCCGCTTTTAAAAAATGTATTGCCACAATACCAATATTAATTATATTGAAGATGATGATGATTATAAAACATTATACTCTTGCATTCTAGTTAATAAAAAAATGGCACAATTTCAATATTCCAACATCATGGAGAGGTCAATTTAATCCTGAAAATAGTATTTAAATATTAATTAATTGTTTATTGGTTGAAGACAAGAGCTTCTTGGTGGAACATGGGATTGGATTAATTTTTAAATTATTGAAGAAATCGTCTTTATAAATTTGTGGCTGAATTGGATTTTTGATCAAACGAGTTCATTGATAGAATCTGGCAAACTTGATTGTCTGGAAACAACTTTTTTTTTTTAGATTATTCATTACTCGAGAAACTTGCAACTGATTCAAATTACATATACAGGAGTGAAGTGATTAATTATCATATATTTGATCCTTGCTTTCAGAATCTTTATCAGTTAACTTGTCACTTTTTTAATTAACAAATATTTTTTGTAGAAATGTTCAAGATCTAACAATCATTTATGATAATGGTCTGGTGCAATTAATCTCATATATAGCACAAAATCAATTAAAAAATTATTACATGCAATTTTGATTTAATTTTTTTAGAATATTTTTAAAAAAAACATCAACTTATTATGTAAGTCATGAGAAAGTTAACGTGGATTCTTTTAATGCCAACATTTCAAAACTTGGAGATTTTATCGCTAATTGGTCCTCGCAATGATTTAGCCAAGGACAAAATATAAAATGTTTTACTTCCAAACCTTGAAGCTATGGCCATTTCTATTGGAATTGTTATATTTCATAAGAATCCACGGAAAACATCTTTAAAAAAAACCAACAGTCAGTGGTTTACCAAAGGATGGAATATTTTAAGAATACCAATTGAAACTCAAGATTGCAAAATCTCTGTTTTTTTATAGCAAGAAAGTACATGAGCAGTTAAATTTAAATACCATAATTTTTATGACTATATAATTCTTTTTGATGGAATTTAATGAAGAATTGGAGGGGACCTAAACCTTTTATAATAAAACTATTCAGTGATTACGGACCTTATTTGGAAGAGGAAAAGAACTTTATAATTCATTAAAAAATTAAAATTTTTAAACAAACTTTTTTAACAGTTGATAGAGATTAAATAAAAATTCATTGAAATCAAGATGTTTATATCGGACATGTATGTTTGCAAATGTTTTATATATTACTAAAACTCTTCAAAACGAGCACCCAACGAATTATAGTTGCAATGAATTTAATGCTTAGCGAAAACATAATCTCTTCCAAAAAATCTACATCTTTTTCATTGTTATTTCAAAACTCAATTAATCATTATTCTATCAGAAAAGAACGAATCAAGTTATTCGCACAACAAAAGGAGCGAGCTTATGTACAACATCATCTAAGCCGCCAATTAAATTAGTACGAGATACTCGTAATCATCCATTTGACTTTAAAAAAAATTTTTTGGTGAAGAAATTTATGGTTTGGATTTTGTTCAATCTGAAGGAAAATTATCATATATCACTATTACCAGTAAAGATACTGGGAAAAGAAAAGAAAGAAATATATAATTGATGCTAATGATTAATAGTAAATGATAAGATGATTATAATTAAACTACGAACTACTACTACTACTATTATTATTATTATTAGTGATTTTGTTGAAAATACAAAAACTGAAATTCACATTTATATAAAGCTCATTTATTTATTTTGAAAATAAAATAAAATTCTTATATATAACATTGTACATTGTTAAAAAATTAAGTCTTGGTAATTGATCCAATACATTTTTACCAAATATATTATTCTGGTCATAGAATCCTTAGCAGTTGATTTCCTCAGAGACATTATTACAACTGACAATGTGCAAAAACTGTAAATAAATATATTTAAAATTCTTATAAATGAATTAAATAATTGTATGATGATGAATGTGTTGTTAAATGATAGTAATAATCCTTATAATATAATAATATATTTGTTTGTTTATAATATTTTAAATCAAGCCTGCTTTTTCCATTTCCTACCAAAAAAAATTACACACACACATATATATATATTAGTGATATTATAATAATAATAATATTACTATTATATAAAAAAAAATTTTTTAACCACTAACTTCTCTTAAATGAACTCCAAGTTTAGCAGGACTTTTTGAAATAATAACACCAGCACTTTCCAATGCTTTAATTTTATCAGTTGCAGAGCCTTTACCACCAGCAATTATAGCTCCTGCATGACCCATACGACGTCCTGGCGGTGCAGTTAAACCAGCAATGAAAGAAACTACAGGTTTTGGTTGAGATTGAGACAAATTATGTTGTTTTAAAAATTCTGCTGCTTCTTCTTCAGCAGTACCGCCAATTTCTCCAATCAATATAATACCTATTACAAATAACAATAATGATGATGATGATGATGATATCATTTAATTTGAATTTTCATTCGGGGGGGGGGGGGGGTTTAAAAAGAAATAAAACCTTTTGTTTCTTCGTCTTCTAAAAACAATTTTAAACAATCTACAAAATTTGTTCCATTAAATGGATCACCACCAATTCCAATACATAAAGTTTGTCCAAGATTCGCCTGAGTGGTTTGATTAACTGCTTCATATGTTAACGTACCGGATCTTGAAACAATTCCGACAACTCCTTTTTTGTGGATATGTCCGGGCATAATACCAATTTTACAAGCATCTGGCACTATGATTCCAGGACAATTAGGACCAATAAGACGTGTTTTATTTTGGTTTTTTAAAGCTTTAACAACCTATAAAAAATTTTTTTAAAAATTAAAATTTAAATAAGAAAAAAAAAAAAATCCAATTATACTTTTACAGTTATTACGTACTCGAACCATATCTTGCTGTGGAATTCCTTCCGTAATTGCTACCACCAAAGGAACTTCTGCCTTGATGGCATCTATAATAGCATTTGCAGCTGAAGGTGGGGGTACATAAATCACAGAAGCATCTGGTTTAACTTCACTAACTGCCTATCAAAAATATATAAATACACATAAACACATTTATTCAACATGATTATATGATTATATAAAGAATCAAATATATGTATATTTTTTTTTGAAAAATTTTTTTTTAACCTCGGCTATGGTATTAAATACAGGTCTTCCCAAATGTTTTTGACCACCTTTTTTTGGTGCTACTCCGCCAACTAAATTAGTTCCATAATCAATTGCTTGTTGTGAATGAAACGTTCCCTATCAAATCAATTGTTAAGATGTATAATAATATATTAAAGAAAATCAACTGTTAGTCAACTAATGCAATTAATTACTTGTTTTCCAGTAAAACCTTGACAAACAACTCTAGTGTTTTTTGTAAGTTTCATGTTTTTAATAGTATCATCATATGGTGAAGTTCTAATAGTGCTAATGGAAAAACTTTTTCGTAATTCCAAAAAGAATTTGGGCTTTATTGAACGTATTGATGGCTTTAAACTCATCATTTTCAACAATTTTTAATATTCAAGAAAAAAAAAAAAACTATATAGAAAAATCTTATCAAATTTTACGTTATACGAAATAGGCAATAAATAAATTAAAAAGGAAAATCTGTTGCCGATTATGTAGGAATAATAATAAGGTAACCGGAAATTTTTTGAGGCCTTCTAATTATAATTGTAGGCCAAAACTTCAAGGGCCAAATGAACCATTTAGAGGCTTAGTAATTAAAAGAAAGAAAACGTGGTTTAAATGATTAATTGGTTGGGATTGAAAACCTCATATCTAGAAATTGCTGAAATGATATATAGATAGATGTTGTTATATATGGATTTTATTTTTTGTGTAAAATAATGTTTTGCATTTACAGTATATAATTTATGATTTTATTTATTATGTTATTAAAATGATTAATCCTTATTTAATTTATTAATTTATAGATTTTTCAAGGAATCGGTAACTTCAATGTGTTGTCTATACAAAAAAAAAAATATTATAACATTTAATTAAAAAAAACTCACAACAAACAAAAAATACTATGATTGTTGTTGGAACGAACCTTTATTTTGCACAGCGTAAATAAATGACGCGATCATATCAACCTCTTTAACAGTTTGTGTTGCATAATGTCGAGTTACAGCTGCCACCAATTCTTCTTTTGTTGCGTAATCTCTAACCTTTAATTTATGAATTCTTTTATATCTACGTAATACTGAAATATCAAATGTGTTGAAATCTAACTGTATTAATGTAATGTAATGGTAAATGAAGATGGAATCTTATCAAGCACCTATTATATTGTCTCTCTTTTATTTCATAATTAAATACTTACAACTGGTACTTCTTTCCCAGGCTCTTTTCCTTTTGTTAGACGTTTAGGAAGAGCATCTGTTGAATTTGTTATATTACCATTTTTTGAAGCTGAATTATTATTATTACTGCTACTACTACTTACACCGCCTCCGCCACTATTACCATTCCCTCCTGCACCAGTTGTATTATTACTATGATTTGATGTAGATGTGTTGTTGTTGGTGGTGGTGGTTGTGATGGTGTTATTATTAGTCTTGGTTTTTGACGTTGCCATTTTTTTTTTTTTTTGAGTGTAATTTTTTTTTTATTCAATATGCCAATTTTTGTCGTAGTACAAATCAAAAAAATACATATATATTTGGGTTGGTGTTACATAGATAAATTTCGTAATTGATTGGTTGCTGTGGTTGATAATATACAATTAACCCCGCTTTGTTTGTTACATTATTACTACTATGACGTGCGAAACTTATACCACAATTCTGCACTACATCACCAAATTTCGCCTTTGGCATTCGCTCAAAAATGATGACTTTTAACAAAAAATCTTTGAAGTCATGTGACTTTTGAAATAAATTTATAAAGTATTTATTATCAACTTAATTATCAGGAATCTAATGCCAATGTAAAAAATTTCCTAATGGTTTAAAAATACGATCACAGTAAAATGATTTTTGATGCGATAAACTTTACAACCACTTTAAAAATAATCATAGAATAGGTTGCACAAAGCATATTTGCTCTTGAAATTTCACCAGCATATAATTGCCACCTCCAAGTTCAGATACACTCTTATCACTTACCTTTTATAATTGGACAGCATAGCGGAGACTGTCCGTGTAACAAAAAATAATTGACATGAAAGTATAATGTTCCATATCGCAGTCCAAAAAAGGGAGCAAAGGTGGTATAACAGTAAGAGTTTAATTATAAAAAGTATGGATTGTTAAATAAATTAAGAGAAACATGTTCCGTGCAGCCTATTATATCGTTATACAATTTAGTTAATAATATTACACGTAAATCTTTTGCTTTATATTAATTATTAGGGATAAACAAAAAACAACCTATTCCTAAAAGAAAAAGACAAATATAAAGATCAACCAAAGATTTATTTATTATAAAAGGATGCATAAAGCTAATAATAAAGTTGAAAATGAAACAGAGCAGAAAGAAAAGTCGAAAGAGAAAGAAAGAATTGGGTAAATTAAAAATGGAACAATGGGAATGATGTTTGGGATAATACAGGGAATCCTGCTAACGCCGAGTAAAATATATTCTTTATATGATCCAAACGCTTAATTACTTAACTTGGAAGGATGTCTTTCATTATCAGGTAGGTCATATGTAATCACTGGCAGAATAAACAAAATTTTTGCAACTTTATATTATAATCATGTGATACAATCAGTTTATCGTTTAATAATAAAGAATATATTTGAATTAAAAAAAAAAATTTTCTACCAGTAATACGTCGGACCTACCTGATAACAAGAACGTGTTTTACACATTACGTACCTTATATGCGGAATCAAAACGTACCTTTTCAGTATTAGTATTAGTAATAATAATAATAATATTATTATTATTATTATTATTATTATGTAAATTTACATTTTTCGCAAATCGTATAATATTAATATTTTAGTATTTTCCATTTTTAAATACACATTCCGTGTTTTCTGCAGCATTACACCATTGAATAGATTAATATTCATCAGGAACTGATGTTATTATATTATCTAAACACCTATCAACTTCATCCAAATGTGTGAGTTATTGCATTTTCATATTCTAAGCATTGCATAAAAAGTAATCCTTGCTGTCATGAGTTAGATTCATCATTAAATTTTGAGTATCTTGAGCCTCTAGTGAGATTTCATTTAATGAAATACTTTCAAGCAATACTCCTTTTTTTTACTTCTTCCTCATAAATTATTTATTTTTAGTATGAGTTTGAGAACTAAGGATGATGGATTTGGTGAAGATGTTTCTAGACTTAGAGTAAGACTACAAATATAACAATCATGTTTGTCATAATCTTTTAATTCTATGATTTTCCTGTTTAATAATATTCTCAAACCAAATAGTTAATTATTTTTAATTATGTCAAAATAATTTTTTGCCGCAAAAACATTTCATCAAGTATCATTTAATCATGACGTCATCAATTACTCATTTTTGGCATTATCATTCTATTTTATTTTATTTTATTGGATAAAATCATGTAAAAGGTCATGTTATTTGTAATACTTCAAGAAGTATAAATATGCTTGAAATCTCTCCTTCCGTGAAAAAATTAATCAATAATTGGGGTCTGGACAATAGAAACGGACCATGTTGTGAAAATGATGTTTTGAGAAAATTTAAAAAAAAGATCTGCATTTCAAGTAATTTACTATTGTTTTTAAAACTTTAATGGAGGGTATCTCAAAGTTTTATTAAGCAAAGTGGGTATGGTTTCTAAGCCAAAAATGTTCTACATGAGGAATTACATATAATAGTGATACTAACTCAAAATTACTTTTTTCACAACATGGTCCGCTTCTATTGTCCACACCCCAATTGATCTTTCAATAATAATTAATAAATCTGGCATGATTTATTGATTCATAACCCTTTATGATGATTAATGGTTTGACAACATTTAATTATTAGTTAGGAACTCCTTTTAATAGGTTTACTATATTGCTTGTAGGGACGCCTCGAGTAGTGTAGTTTTATGTGGTAATTTTAGTTTAATTTAACATTATTGGTTGTGTGATGGCTCTGCAATAGAGCAAAGTTTCTATTCATAATACAAATTTTTGTTCGCATTATTCAAATCATTCGTTTATTCAAATTATCATCATTCGTTTATTATTCGAATTATCATCATTCGTTTATTATTCGAAACGTTATCATTTGTTTATTATTCGACTTGTTATCATTCGTTTATTCAAATTGTTACCATTGTTTATTACTCGAATTATCATCATTCGTTTATTATGCGAATTATTCGTTTTGTTTGTATTATTACTTGAATTATTCGTTTATTTGTTTATTTGAACTATTCGAATTATTCGAATTACTTGTTTTAATCGAATTATTTGAATTATTCTTTTATTTCGAACTACTTGTTTATTCATTTATTCGAACTATTCATTTATTTCGAACTATTCGTTTATTTATTTATCCGAACTACTCGAATTATTTCGTTTATTCATTTTGTTTGAAATATTCGAATTATTTGTTTTACTCGAATTATCCATTTATTTGTACTATTCAAATTATTTTTGTTTATTAGAACCATTCATTTATTCGTTTTATTCAAATTATTCGTTTATTCGTTCATTTGAATTTATTCATTTATTCATTTGTTTGAATTATCAAATTATCAAATTATTTGTTATTCATTTCATTCGAATAATAATAATAATAAATATAAACTTTCAATGTAATTCGAATACTCAAATTCATAACGAGTAAAACAAATAATTCGAATAAAGCTATCAAATAGAAACTTAACCAAGCAGTATAGTTGTATATAGTGATTTTAATTTTAGTTTGCCAGATATGATGACTCCAATAACCGCACGCTTGCAATATTTATATGCCGAAATAATTACATTACAGTTTTAGGGTCCTTTATATTAATATGTCGGGTGTCATGCCGGATTTATTTCTGTTGTTAATTTATTAATATTTTATGTGATAAATTTTTTTTGACTTATATAAATATAAAAAACCACAAATAATTTTTAAAGATGGAAAACAATTTGGATGAAAATAAACATCATGATAATACTTCTACTGACAAAAATGATGATGATGAATATATTAGAAAAGAAAAATATGGGGAATGCCCAACCTGCAATAGATATAATACTACTTGGGCATGGTGTCAATCATGTGATCCAAAGCTATTAACTGAAGGATGGACTAGTGGCAATGAAACATTAGATGAGTTAATTAAAAGTACACAACTTAAAGCAACTCAATATGGGAATTATGGTTATCTTCAATGGATTCCTTATAATAACTTGACAAATATTGAAAAGATAGGTGAAGGTGGGTTTGCAACTATATACAAAGCTACTTGGTTAAATGGTGAGAAAGGTGCTAATGGAAATAAAAGAACTAGTAAAGATAGGACTGTGGCATTAAAAAAACTACATAATTTACAGAATATTTCTAATGAATTTCTTAATGAGGTAAATTTTTTTTTATTTATTTATTTTCAGATTTTTTAAACATTATTGTTGTAATTAAATATTTTTTTGTTGTTTTAGTTCAAAAATTATATGAAATTTCATGATAATGATGATATAATTCATATTTATGGATTAACACATGATCCCATTACAAAAGAATATATATTTGTAATGGCATATATGGAAGGTGGAAGTCTTCAAAATTATTTAACTAAAAAAGATTTTAAAAATTTAAAATGGGAACAGAAAATTGAAATTCTTTATTATATTATTGAAGGTTTAAAAGATATTCATGAAAAAGAAATTATTCATCATGATCTTCATAGTGGTAATATTCTTCGAAACTATTGGATTTCATATATTGCAGATTTAGGATTATCATGCCCAGCTAGTCAAACATTATCATCAAACAAAAATGGTATATGTGGAGTACTACCATATATTGCACCAGAAGTTTTAAAAGAGAAACCATATACAATGGCATCAGATGTATATAGTTTTGGAGTTCTGATGTCTGTAGTATCAACTGGCCAACAACCATTTAATAATTTGGCACATGATATAAATCTTGCAATGAAAATATGTGGAGGTGAAAGACCAGAATTCTCAAACAATACACCAAAATTCTATATTGAATTAGCATTCAAATGTATGGATGCTAATCCAGATAAACGTCCAACTGCTGAAGAAATTTATGAGATTATTAATATTTGGTATCTTGAACAAGATAAATCAATTATAAAAGAGTTTGATAAAATGGATGAAATAAAATTTGATCCTTCAACAATTACTGCATTAATTCATCCAAATGCAATTTATACTAGCAGATTATTAAAATTTACAAACCTTCCCCAACCTGTGAATTCCAATAAAGTAACAATTATTAGTAACAACAATGGTAATTATTAATTATTCAATTATTAAATTTTAAAATTTAGTATCAATATTAACATTAACATTATTGCCATATTTATAGTTTCTCATCTAATGGATATAAATATTTAGATTAATTTGATTATTTATATTTAATAATGATATTATATAAAGATAATAATTTCACACAATTATCATATCTTTGGATTTTCTTTTCATTTTAAAATTTGGATGTCAAATGTGCGCACTAAAACAATGACTTTGATAAACAAATAAATGTAATTTTAATAATCATAAACATACATAATAGCAGTATTATTTATTTTCTCGCCTTTTCAAATCAATGTTTTCATTTTTTTCATAGCATTAACATACATAATAGCAGTATTATTTATTTTCTCACCTTTTCAAATCAATGTTTTCATTTTTTCATAGCATTAACAAGTCAAAGTGGTATACTACTACTAATCAAATATATCATATAATATGTATAAAATACAAATAATTCATTAATATCTGAATAATTTAAATATAATAAAAATTGTACCTATATTATCAAATAAAAAGCCCATATTCAACTTACTTGTTGAACCACTATTGCAGTCAACTTCCAGAAGAGGTTTCCCATCCTCCGGATTTGGTTGTCTTAAATGATTCTTTCCTCCAAAAATACACAACAAAGATACAAATTATGTGGTAGATTGATTGAATGTCAAACTTCTGATCTTATTTGAAAATGCTGATCTGGAAGCTTTGATGTTTTCCCCAATAAAAAGAGTACATTAAAAAATACCACCTTCAATAGATAGCTAGCCACATTGATGCTTGAGAAAGAAGAAATTTTCAAAATCAGAACCGGATACTGGCCACCAGAAACATGAACTGTGAGAAACATCCAATCTGAACCAACTTGATTGTTAGAAGCTCTTATGGCAGCCACAAAATCATGAACAAGTCAACAAACACACTTTGCTTTCGAATTGTGCCCCTTTTTCAAAAATAAATACCTTGATTATGGCCAAAGACAAATGGACCTACTTGCATGAAGTGGCAACACCATGCCAAGCAATCACAAGTTGTGGAAGGACCTTGAGATGGTGAATTAGGGCATTTCATCAAATATGATAAATTTCAAAACCATGGAATGATCCACATACATGGCTTTACCTACACAATCCATGCAGATATTCCTGATCCAATCATGGAAAAGCATTGTCATGAAGTATCATTCATTGCACCATCAAATGGAGAACCATGTTCCAAAGGGTTCCCTCAGCCACAATCAGATCCAAAACCCCAGGTCTGAAATCGAAATTATTAACACCAAAGATAAAAAAGGCAAGGTGACTGTACAGTGAATGTTTCGTTAGATACATAGTGAGCCCTTTTTCTTTCAACATCTCATTATGAAGGTTGCAGCAAGGTCAGTTATACGACTTGCTAGGATGTTTAACCACATACTGAGAAAGATTCCCCCTAAGATATAACAAAGCAATAATTTACTTAGAAATAAGATCACTCTTACCTGAGCTTGAGAATCAAGATCTATCCGATATCATGTTTCATCAGCTGGCATCACATCATCCTCCACTTGATACAATCACTTCAGAATGAGCCATATGGTATTTACAGCACCCTGTACAACATTTTGGAAAATCATCAGATGAAAGGAAGATATCCCTACTTCTTTTGATGGATTTAGGAAGTCCTTCATGACAAAACAAATCATTAGTCTAAAATAATACCTGTTAATGGCTCCTACTGGTGTTACCCTCCAGAACATTGGTGGAAGGACCATACACTCATTCTTGAAAGATACAAGACTAGCTACAGAAAATCTATGCCATTATAATAAATGAAATATCTATGGTGGACAATGACCTGCTCACCTTCATCAGCAATACCTTCTCCTGGGTTCACAATATTGATCTTTTTTTGGTATGTTGACATTAATGTGGCTCACATCAACCAAACCTTTTTTTTCTAGAACTTGCTTTCAATATCAGAATCACTGTTAAAAAAAAAATCATTTATAAGAATCTAATTTTATTTTATTAAATAATTTTTTACCATTATTTTATTGAAGCATCATTGTTTTCTCAAGTTGTATTTGTAATTGAATTTTTATTGGTGGAAAAAATTATTATTGCATGATAAATGTTTATCATGTGGAAAAAGTGATCATCAAAGAATAAATATATTTCAGAAAACAAACAATTAGGTTTAAAAAACAGATTTTTTCTTGTCCATTGCTCTGCATGCTTGCTTAAGTTTATTTAAGAAACAAAACATTTTCCGTATGACACATTTTTTCTAAATATGGTGAAAACATTGATCGCGCCAAAAACTGAAAACCAAAAGCGTGAGGTTAAAATTTCAAGGTGTTTGTTATTTGAAAATTAGGATTGTGTTAATACGGTCCGGTCTCAGTCCTAAAATATCAGTCTTTAGATGCAGTCTTTGGGACCAGTTAGATATTGTTTAAAGACTAACTCAATAGTGAACTATATATTCATTGGTTATAGCTAAATTTTGAACCCCGAAATTATTTATAATACAAAATGTTCACTTTGTTGATCCACATAGTACATGTTTAAATTCTAACGTGAATAAGCAACAATTCAAGCCAATATACTAGTCCATGAATAAGCAATTATTTATTTTTCAAGTCAAAACTCGTTGCTTATTCATGGCAGTATTGGTTTATTTGTTGTCGATGTTGACATTTCTCTGAGGTTACTGATTGCAATAAATAAACATAAAGTGAAATAATCTTTTCTAATGAAGCCTACTGATTAAAAAATCTCTTAATAAAATTTGATGTTGGGGCACCATTTTTAAATTTGAAGGAATCTAAAAATTTCATTATGCACTTGAATATTTAATAGATGTTTGGAAAACCTCAAATGTTGATGTGAAAGGAAATTTTAACGAAGAACCAGTAGTAGTTATTGATGAAAAACAATAATGACAAGAAAGAATCAGGATCAAACTATTTCAAAATTATTTGTTGTTGGGATTTTTTCATTCACATGGTTTTATAAAGCAGAAATGAGCAAAACATCTTTGTGGAATTCTCTTGAATTATTAAATTTTGATAAAAACTGATAACTTGGTCTTGAGAGAATATGAAATGTGTATCAAAAAGGATTAATAATTAACATTATAATTATCTCTTTTTAATCCAATTATGTTTAAGTTAGAATTTTAATCTATAAATTAATACAATAAATCTGCCGCGCATTCAATAATTGTTATTATTATCCTCACAAGACTCTCTCACATAAAATTTTAAAAAGAGTTTATTAATCTTTGTTTTTATACAAAAAATTAAAAATTATAATAAGAATAACAGTTAAAAGTAAACTAGGAAAATAATATTTTTTAAAAAGAACGAATATAAAATTTAATCATCTTCCCAAAAAAATTTCCGAATTTTCTCAATATTTTCGTCCAGTGTTAGCTCACTATTAAATATAAATATATTGTGGTCTTCTTTCGATGTAGGATCATCTGGATCGATTATATCATTACTCTTGTAATCATCATTGTCTCTATCATTATTATTACCATTTCTGCTACCATTTCTGTTATTATTATCGTCATCTATATATAGACAAATAAGATATTTATAATTAATTCTTTAGAAAAATATTATTTTTTGAATTTTCAGACACCAAGTGACACAAGGATGGCAAATTTTTAAATTTTATCACGTGTACATATTTTAGCCAATAAAAAATTTGATGATGTGTAATGTTACACACGGGCATTGCGAACATTGAATTTTCAACACTGGCTGCATGTTATGTAACATGTGGGGTGGTATGCATAAATTTAAAAATAAAACAAAGAATAAAAGGTTTTTCTTATACATATGTAAACTCGATGTGGGGGTGAGCTCATATGACCGACTTATTGAGTAAACCGATTTATCGAATTAAATTACTTAAATATTAAGAAAATGGGATGAAAATTTTGGCCGACTTATCAAGTAAACCGACTTATCGAGTGACCGACTTATCGAGTTTACATATGTAGTTACTAAAAATCAGGCCAAGGTCAGAGCTCGCAGGCTGCTAACATAAGCCATTAAAATAAAGCTTATAACACTGTATAACATAGCATTATATCATAATTTTGCATAGTATAATTTATAGTATTATATCATAATTTTACATAGTATAATTTATAGTATTATATCATAATTGTATATAGTTAATTTTTAATACCAAAGCATAAAATATTATTTATATAGTAATAGGGAGGTGCGCACAAGGGGTCCAAACCCTATAAGCGCTTTATTATAGAAAATATTACAACTTTTGATAGTGAATCTACAAACTGTATATTAAACCAAATATCCAATAAAATCTTATCCACACGACTAATGGTTGAATAAGTTCTTGATTGGTAGGATTACGTTTTAAATTTTGTTCTTGCGTTTGTATCGAATCTGAATTGGCGGTTTAATTATTGATGCAATAGATCATTTTCATTTAATATAAATTTTCACGCACTATAATAATCGGATCATTTTTAAAAAAATTAGTATTAATATTAATTTGTATTATATTAACATTTAACATAGTATTACCTGTAACCTAACCGTTATTTACATATTTTTCACGGCTATAACATCATCAAAATCATTGATGAGATCCTGTCGCTTCGTGACATCATAATTGACATGATATTTTTGCTCAATTGGTGCATACTTTATACAGATAAGAGGATAATTGACATGATATTTTTTGCTCAATTGGTGCATACTTTATACGGATAAGAGGATATCCGTTTATCCGATCGCTACTGAAGGAGCACATACTATTTTTGGCAACCAATAATAGCCGTCAATGTTAGAAGTTAAAGTAGGTTAAAATATAGATCCCTTTTAATTAGTATTAGGAACTAATATTAACTGACTTTAGATATGTTGAAGAATACAACCAGCCGTATCCTCTCTAATCCCTGAAAAATTTTGCCCAACAAATCAAAAGCAAAATTATCTAAAACAAAAAATTAAAGCTTTGTGTGGAAATATTTTAAAAAAATTAAAAGACACAATGTACAATTCCTATAATGAAAAATGGAAAAGAAGGGCCACGAAACGCATCTTATAAATGTATTAAATTTTTTGACAAATAAATCAGATTTATATTTTATGTAAAAAATTTTGGTAACTATCGTTGGGTCATTTCAATGTCAATATGATCATGTCAGATTTCACTATGTGGGTAGACTGGTTGGACATTTAATTTAATAAATGAGTTGATGGGCAGCCCATTATCAATCACAAACAACGATGTATTGCACTGTGCGCTCTTAATGGTAGCACAGGTGGTAGGAAATATCAAATAATCATATCTGTTTTCTCTATATGATTCTATAAATTTCCTTTCAATACAGGCCAATAAAAAAATATGATTTTACCTGATTTCCTCTTTCTTCCTCTTTTGTTCGAAATCCAATCTTTATTGCAGTGGCTGTTACTTCTAACGCATCTTTTACAAGGAGTTTCTTCGCTGCACTTCTTCTGCGCTTTTCTACATTCCAAACAGCTTTTTTTTACATAATGACCTCTTTCCATACTGGCAAAAAAATAAATTTAACAATGGTTAAATGTTGTTTTATTTAACTAAAACGGTGTATTTTACTGCATGTTTAACCTAAGTCAATTGATTTTTTTACCTGTGCTTATAAAGTAGACGTATGTTTTCAAGTGTATGTGAAAAAAAAAAATAAATTGATAATATGTGTACGTAAAAAGAAATATGATTTTTTTATATGCGTAAAAAGAAATATGATTTTTGTATGCGTAAAAAGAAATAAAAAAAAAATTTTTTTGTGACTTTTTATATTTAATTGTTCCATAACGGAAATTTTTCAATTGGATGTTCATTTTATCAACGTTAATATGGTCAGCAGGTAAAAAACCAAGTTAAATGAATACTAAATGAAGAATTATTTTTATCAATACAAAATGCAAACAAATTACTGTATGTCTTCATAAAAGGTATTTTCCGATAGGGAATAATGGCAATCAGAAGTAATGTGATATGTTGTGTAATCTGCGTCAATTTATAATTTACGCACGTGAAACTCAAATTAGCCAATCAGAATTTTGTATCCAACCCTCCAAAGAATCAATTAATTGAAAATGAATTATTATTATAATGATTAATTAGTAAACTAATAAATTAAATTGATAATTAATATTGTTGTTGTTGTTGGAAGCTGTATTGTTGTCATTATTATTATTTGTCCATTTAAATTATGGCAAGAAAAGCTATAATTATATTAATATGGTCAACAGATAAAAATAGTTAATTTTAATTTTACGATATGAACAAAAATTATGTCCGTCCCTAAAAGGTATTTTCCGATAGGGATGATTATAATAATAATTGGGATAGTAATAGTGATATAAATGGTAATAGTAATAGTAAATGGTAATAGTAATAATAATAATGGCAATAGCAATAGTAATAGTAATATATATAAATAAATAGTTAATTGTTCCATAATGGAATTTCTCATTTTTTTTCCGATTAGTATTAGCAGCAAAGTTGTATTGAATTATTTTGAGAAAATATTTTTTATTAAATAAATATGACCTGATTTTTTCATCCTTATATATATATTATGCAAAAAACTCGGAGAGCGCCTAAACTATCTTTTGTTAGAGAACCAATATTTACCTTTAATTTACTACATAAACAAAATTGTCTATTTTAATTGAATTATATTTAGATTCTATTTACAACAATAAAGTTAACGATAATAATGATATTGCAATTTGACTTGCGATACATCTGGAATAATGACCTTCTGACATACAAGCAAAAATTTAACTTCGATGTTTTTGAAGATGGTGTGACCCTAGTTAAAAAATCACAAATAGGATTTGTTGAATTGATATTACGTGGACTCATTCATGGCTTGGGATTTATTTTACCTTGTGTTTAATATTATATGGTGCGAAATTGCGAAATAATAATTAATTACCAAGTAATTTCTTTTTTTAATATTATCGGATCCTGAACATCAGCCTCCTCATTATAACCGTTTCAGTTGTAAATACAGTATATTTTACTTATTAAAGATATATAAGATAAATCTGCTTCAAAGGAAATTTTAAAAAATATATATGTATAATCTATAGGTTTAAAAAGGATAATTCACTTTAAATGGAACAAAGCCGTTTCCTTACTGAATGGAGTTAGTTAGCTAAAACCCAGAAACACAATCAATAGCATATGTTAACTGACGCTATCCAGCTACCAAAAGATGATAAAACTGCTATACTAATTTATTAATTTTGACCTATGATTATGACCACTCGTATGTATATATCTCTATTGTAGATATGACCTTACAAACACCACGATAATGTTTATATCTTTCTTTTATAGATAATGACAGGCTTATATTAAAAGTTAGAATTTTATAAATTGAGGCAAGCAACATATATGCATTTAAAGGTTCCAATTATTTAACAATAAAATAATTCCAATCTAACTTTGGATAATCATAACAGTCATGGCAGCAACAGTACCATAAAAAGTCCATTAAACAAGGAATATTCACTATTTTTTTATTTCAAAGTAACCATTCAAAAAACCACGCGCAAGATGATATATGCATTGCCAATGCTACGCCTACATACACAAGAAAGAAAACCAAATTGTTTAGATAAAGATGTCAAGACATATATTATAGAAAAAAAATTTTATTATTAAATAAAACATCTCTCCATGTAATGAATGAACAGAAATCTCTTTGACCAGGAGAGGCTTCCGTCAGATCTTTTTGATATTAAAGTGTTTTGAATTTCTAGCATAAATTGACTGGTGGTGATTTAGATAGAATGTATAAGTTTTTGAGAAGGTCAGTGCACCAACAATAGCAACGGCAATTGTTGAATGAGGATCCTGAGGCTTTATAGTGCATACACACTTGAATGAAATACATAATGGATTGATACATTCAACAGCACCATATATTTTGTCAATAATTATCTTGCCGTTGATAATTCTACGGGATTGTACAAGCCTAGTCTGTTGGGAAACACCGTATACATGCCTGTGATGAACGATATTCATTAGTCACTCCCAACTGTATAATAACTTTTGTGGTCCCCCTTATACAAAAGTTCAATTAGCATACTAGTGTTAGCTCCTCAAAATCAAGCTCTAGTAAAAGAAAGGATAAATATCAAAAAGCAACAACAAATTATTAATAAAATTGAAAAATTGTTTAAAAGAACACCGAGCAAATAAATGTTCACATTGTGTAACAAAAATATTAAAATAACAAAATTTAAATATTTAAATTCAATCATTTATTTATACAAATATAAATTAAAAACCAAGATAGAAGAACGAGAAAATAAATGGAAAACTAATTCTAAAAATTTGTAGGTGCATGGATACAAAATTCTGATTGGCTGATTTGAATTTCACGCGCGTGAATTTCGAATTCATGCAGATTTCAAATTCACGCACAACATATATATATATATATATACACAAAATAAAAAATTAAATAAAAAAAAAAACAAAAGGATTTTAACAATAACAATAATTATATCAGTTTAGGACTGAGGTTCAATAAGCAGTAATTCAATACAAATGAAGTTGTTTACTGAGTGTTAATGGGCAAGCCTATCATCAATCAGATGAAACAACAGCAAACTAAATGTATTGCATTATATGTGATAGGAAACATCAAAGAAATCGTAATATATAGGATTGCAATATTTACCTGTTTTTCTTTATATGTTCTTATAATTTCTTTTCAATAATAATAATAAAGATAAAAAATAAAAATAAAAAATAAAAAAAAATGAATAAAGCAAAACTAATATAAAGCGCTAATTAATAATCCGTAATAAGTCCTCTCAATAAAGTAGAAACATTCAAGCAGCTTTTGACAAGGCGCTACCAATATAATCAATATTGGAGATATTTGCCGCATGCGTTCTAAAAAAATGATTTTCTTCACCTCCTCTGGTCGCTTCTCCAGTATCCATGTTATCTTTCATTGTATTATCCAACTTTCTTATTGTTTCATAGAGTTCTTCAAATGATGGCTCCTTATCGTAATCTTTAAGTGAGTCAATACTATTATTGTAATTGTTGACATTTTCAGAGTTATTATTTTTGATTTCATTTCTATCAGTAACATGAATTTCCAACCTTCTTTTTTTATTTATATTTTCATGTGAATTAGAAGATTTATTTTCTTGGTCATTTTCAAGTTTATATTTCTTGTTTGGAACAGCCAGTGAAATGATTTTATTGGCTATAGGTGGTATTATTAGGTCATCGGCAGGCATCAAGCTATTTGTAGCAGTGAAATTTAATTCTTTTTTGGTATTTTCAACAAACTCAAAGTATTTGCCAAATTTTGTTAACAAATCATCTGCTTGTTTCAGTGAAAGCAAGTATTTGCCAGGTAATGCTTTTAATTGGTCATCAATCATGTATTTCATTTCTAGAAACTTTAGTGTATCAATGTGAGATTTAGTATAGTAAGTAAGTATTTCGTCAGCTCTGTAGAGCATTGGTTTTAGTAATTCCAATTTCTCGCAAATTTTTGCCTTCTCATCATCACTAAGATTGGTAAGTTCACGGGATGTTATTATTCTTTCACGAGCTTTAGCATCGAGTTTTCTAAATACATCATTGCAATCAACGGTAAATTTTTCTGGTTTAGTAGTTTGAAGTGTGCCATCATTTGATTGGTTGTTATTTTTGTTTTTACTACCACTACCGCTATTATTGTCTATTATCGATGTATTGTTAGCTTGAGCAATTGATGAATAAGGTGTCACTAATGATGTTGAAGAATAACTTAATTGATTGATGCTTGGCTGAAAGATTGTCGATGGTTGAGTTTGTTGAGGTATGGAAACATTATTTATATTATTATTATTTGTTGATTGCTGTTGAGGTTGTTGAACAACTGTTGTTTGATTAATTTGTCTTTGTGTGTCCGTTGGTAAATCAGAAGGAGTAGGAGTTATAATTGAACGAGAATTTAATTGAGTATTTAAGACTGGTCTGACATATAATGCATTATGATTACGAGAAACAACAGGTGTGTTTGTAGAACTCATAGTATTTTGATTGTTATTATTTAGAAAATGTATGAAATTGGATCTTTGTATCAGTGGTTGTTGTTGTTGAATTAGTTGTTGAGCTTTGGCCATTTGATTTAATAGTTGTTGAGTTATAGGGTTGTTTATTTTTTGAAGAAAAAATGATGATGTAGGTTGTGTAGAATCGACATTAACATTAATAGGACGAGCTAGAGATTGTGCAGATTTAATATTTTGATTAATCAACTGTACGTGTTGTTGTAGTGGCGGTGGCGGTGACGGCGATGGTGATGGTGGTGATGGTGGTGGTGATGGTGGTGATGGTGATGGTGAAAGTTGGGCAGGTGTAGCAGGTACGGAATTTTGATTGTTAGCCACTTGAGTGCCTTTTAATATTGCAATAGAAACGATAAAAATTTTGAGAAAATTGAAAAAAGATCTGCATCCCGGACAATTATATACAATTGAGGTATTAGTATGTTTTTGGCACAAAAATGTTTTGAATCATATTGAGCACATGACTTGTCTCCAAATCTCATAATAAAAAATGTTTCTTTTAAAGAATCATCTAAGCGCTATAACATGTGTAAATGTTGATCATTTTTACCCCACCTTTGGACATTTTTACCTCAAGTTCTAACCATCGGTACTATGGATTTTGGTGCCAAAAGATTTATCTCTGTAAAAGAAATTTTTTTATAATAATGTTTGTGGGTTTTTACTTTGGTAAATCACAGATTAGATAATGTGTAAAGTTTTACAGCGTAATACCTAGGACCTCAATTACACAATGAATCTCAGTTTAACGGATAATTTTAGGCAATTAGTATCAGAGAAAATTTCCAAACATCCGTTATACCGAAAAATTTTTATTATTATTATGGTTATTATGGAACCGTTCTTGACTTTATCTGTTAAATCGAGATTTTTAATTAGTATCCGCTAAACTGAGATCCACTGTGTATAATTGTCCGGGTCCTAGAGTGGGAGGGTACGAATCCTAACCAAATATGAAAATTATCTGTAACTAATTCCCGTACAGTATAACCCTCGTTTTAACGGAGTGGCAGTACATATTAATTTAAGAAAATTTCATTTAAAATCCGTTGAAACGAAATTACTAATCGCGTTTCAACGGATTTTTATGTTTTCACAATAATAATGTGTAATAAGTAACAAAGATTTTTAAAATCCGTTGAAACACGAATTTAATTATAATTTGTTGAAGCGAAGTCCGTTGAAACAAGGGTTATACTGTATTTGATTAGCACCCACGCCCTATGCACTCCAGGGTTGGCAAATATGCGATCCATTGATAGTCCATTGGTGTTCCATTGGATCCATTAGTGTAGCATTTTGATCATATTTATTATTTTATTAATGGCAATAGACCAGTCCAAAGTCCATCAGTTCTCAACGGACCAATCAATTTGCCAACCATGGTGCATTCTGAATTTCGAATACTAGAAATGGATGGATGTGGTTTTAAGCCAAAAAGTTCTATATGAAGAGTTACATATGGAGCAGGATTAAAATTTCCTTTTTTGGAGGATGGTTCGCTTCTATTGAAAATAGTGTGGTCGCCAAAACTATTTTGAAGAGGCAAAAGTCAAACTAAAATTAAAAGTTATATGTAAATACCAAATCGAAAGTCAATAGTCAAAAATCAAAACCAGTTTCGACTTATGGCGAAACCTTTTGACTCTCGCACGGTTGCGAAACTCTCTAGTTTTGGAAGCTAACACTAATTGAAAAGCCCCCATTAGTTCTTGTATATATTAATGTGTCCGACAAAATAGTGAGCTTTTTAAACCTTGTAACTTTTTGACAAAAAAATTTAAAATAAAAAACCCGACTGTAACTAATTATTTCTTGACTTATAAACAGGGTATATAATAAAATTCAGTGCGTGTAATGTGCGTGTTAATCAAATTTGGTACTTATTTATCGGCAGATTTTTGCAAATAATTACCAAATTTGATTCCGCACACAATAATAATGATGATAATAATAATATATAGTAATAGATGGGATGATGGATCTTCAATACGGATCAACAAAAGAAAAATCATTACCTGATTTTTTTTTTCTCCCTCTTGTGCCCGGAATCCAATTTTTATTGCAGTAGCTCTTACGATTTAAACATCTTCTGCAAGGAATCTCCTCACTACACCTCTTCTGTGCCTTTTTACATTCCAAACAGCTTTTTGTTACATAATGACCTCTTTCCATTATCGATAAAAAAATAACTTGATTGTTTTATTTTAAAACGATGCAATTAACCTAAATCTGTGTTTATAAAATAGACTATATATATTTTCAAGTGTATGAAAAAAATATATGATTTTTTTATGTGCGCAAAAAAATTTTTTTTTTTTTCTATAAAACTATCATTTATATATATAATTATTTTGTTCCACACGGAATTTTTTTTCAATTGGATTGAGTTAATATTAACGTGGATCAACTGGTAATAAATCAAGTTAAAAAATGAATATAAAGTGCGAGTTTTTTTATAATATTTTGTTGTTCCACACGGAATTTTTTTCAATTGGATTGATTAATATTACTGTATTAGTATTAACATGGCATGGATCAACTGGTAAAAAATCAAGTTAAAAAAATAAAAAAAAGTGCCAGTTTTTTTTTTTACAATTAATTGTAAGAAAGCGGGGATGAATGGTTACAAAAAAATAAAGAATACAAAATGCAATGATTTTTTTACGATATCAACATGAACAAAAACTTACATAAAAGGTATTTTCCGATAGAAGATAATGGTGATCATAGTTATTAGATCTAACTTTCTTTTGTAATTGTTTCACAATTATAGGAATTTATCAAACGTCCACTGTGTAAGCTTATCATCGAGGAAAAAAATCAATTAATGAATTATCAGGATTAGGATGATGATTATTGTGATTAATAAGCAAAACTAATAAATTGATAATTAATGTTGTTGTTAGTAGAAGTTGTATTGTTATCACTATAGTTGTTCGCCATAATTGCCCTTCTTAATAATAATAAATTACTGCTACCGTATTTGTGATGAATGCTATAGTTAACTTTAATAGTTGCCAAAATTACCTCTGTAATTATTGTCAAATGGCATCATAATAATATATAGTTATTTTATGTTTCAGAATCCGCAATTATTGCCTTCATCCAAAAACAATTATGGCAAATAACTATAATCATCACCATTTAAATTATGGCAAAAAGGCGATTGTTGATAATATTTCTACCAATACGATCAACGGATAAAAATAAACCTAAAATAAATACAAACACAATATGAAATCTTGATATTAATATAAAAGGTATTTTCCTATAGGGAATAATGGCGATCATAATATTAATAATTGTTCCGTAGCGGAATTTTTCAATTGTAATTAATATTAGAGTATAAGAGTAGCAAAAAAATATTAAGGGTAAAATCTGTTATACTAAAACAATTTTACGTTACACGATTTTTATTTAACAAAATCGATCCGGTTAATCAGGTGTTGAAAATTTTTCATTGATTAATTAATCGGGCGTTGGAAATTTTCACCAGATAATTGGTGAATAATCGGTGGTACAGAAATAATAAAAAAATGAAAATTAATACATTAATATTATTAACGTGGCGAATTTTTAAATTTTGGTTCACATTCGCATTAAAATATAAAAACATATGAAAATCCATTGTGGCAAGGTCAGTAAATCTTGCCACAACGGGTTTTAAATAAACCTTCATTCATCCGCTGTGACGAGGGTTGACTGTATTTAGTGAAGCTGGAAACACAATGACAGCCGAACGAATAAAATTGAATCCGTTGTTATTAACATTAAAAAAAAAAATTTATGCATATCAACGGATACAACCATTACTTAGAAACCATATTAATATTTTTTAAAGAAAGTATCTGTAAAACCGCCAAGTCATTTCTGAATTTGTTAAATACATTTTAGCGTCAAAATCTTTAGTTTAACATTTAAGGAATATTATTAGTTAAATTTGAATTTTCTAAAGAAACTTTGATCAAATTGTTATAAATTTGCATTAAATGTTTAACGTTTAACCATCTATTTTTTTTTTACTTCAACAATTACTTTAATTAACAAAGAATAATGACTTCCAGAATTGACTCCATTCTTTACATAATGAATTCCAAAAAATGACTTTTTTTTTGTAACAGCCGTAGGAATTTGTAGGCCAACATTTAGAGACGCGGAAATTATTTTCCATCCCATTAGTTTTTATCCAAAGGATGACATCACAGCAACAAATTTGCAACAATTTACCTGATAAAAAATCAATGGAAAATTTACAATTATCGAAAATGAGGAGAGTTAATTAATTTCGACTTTGACACAATGTAAATATAAAATTGATCAACATTTTGTACTGTATTTTCTCAAGTCAAATGTAATTGTTTTACCTATTGTATATACCAGTTGATCTTCTTCGGGCGGGCCTTACTGTAGAATCAATCATTACAGAAATGAATAATCCGAATATTAATAATGATAAAATAAGTAAGTGTTGAGGTTAATGCTTATGAATATGTAGAATCTAAAAGGAAAGTCAATAAAATTTACAATGTATCATTTAAGTGCTGAGAAACATCTTGTAACCACAACTATGTCAATCAGGTAAGGAAGTGTACTTTTTCTAGCAGGAAATTTAGAATTTTCAAATAATAAATTTACATTGGTACATGTCACCCAGCTATTATATATTGAACAAAGTACTCAAACATCTAACTATTCAAAATCAAACGGGCTTAATCTAAAAATACACCAACTAAAAAAAACCAACTCCCTTGGTTGATGAGGTGGCCAAGGACATCATGAGTTCTAATGGTAACAATTACAAGAGCAAATGACTACCTAAAAAATATAAAAAATAAAACACTCCTTCTTAGCCTCTTAACATGACAACTGCGAAAATTACACCTTTATATACAAAAAACGTAAATTGAAACAGTGTGGCACAAAAAAATTCCACAATAATAAGTTTGGCTATTTACAGAGTGAACGATCTATACCAAGCAACATTTGTTCCTATTGTAGAGCTCCTGCACTGTATAATTAAATATATATTTGTGTGTATCATTGTAAATCAAGTCACTAAAATTTCCCTGACCAGGAAAGACTTCCATCGGATTTTTTTGATATTGAAGTGTTTTGAATGTCCATCATAAATTGACTGGTGGTAATGTAGATAGAATGTGTAAGTTTTTGAGAGGGTTTGTGCACAAACAATAGCAATGACAGTTATTGAATGACTTTATAGTGCATCCACACTTGAATGAAATACCTAATGGATTGATACATTCAATAGCACCACGTATTTTATCTTGCCATTGATAATTCTACAGGATTGTACAAGCCTAGTCTCTTGGAAACACCATATACATGTCTGAGATGGACGATATTAATTATTCCAATTGTATAGTATCTTCCGTGTTTCTCCTTATATAAGAGTTTAATTAGCATACCAGTGTTAGCTCCCCAAAATCAAGCTTTAATAAAAGAAAGTATACATATCAAAAAGCAAACAACCTATCCTTAATAAATCAAAATGGGATTGTTTCGCGAGCTCATTAAAAAAATACCGAGCAAATCGATACCTGAAATTTTTTATTTCACATTATGCAATAAATAACAAATTTTAAATTCAAATTCAAACTTAATCAATTTAAAAATGAAAAATAAATTCTATTATATGCAGGTCACTCCTGTTATGAGAACAACTCGTTATCAGGTAGGTCTTATGTAATTGGCATAAATAAACAAACTTAGCAACTTTATATTATAATCATGCGACACAATCAGTTTATCGTTTATTTTTTAGTGTTTACATAATAAGTTACATAATAATAAGAATTTATCAAGTAGGTCCTATGTAATCAATCACTGGCAGAAATAAACAAACTTATTTATATTATAATCATGTGATACAATCAGTTTATCGTTTAATAATATATTTGAATTAAAAAAAAAAAATTATTTCTGCCAGTAACACGTCGGACCTACCTGTTAATTCATTTATCAGGTAGGTATCAGATACCTATACTTCTTATAGGCAATATCCTTTTTTCACGTACCTTTCGGATACGTGAAAAACATATTGACATACAGATCAGGTACCCGATGACAAGAACATAACTCAATACAAATGAAGTTTGTTTACTGAGTGTTAATGGGCAAGCCCATCATCAACCAGGTGAAACAACAACAAACAACGATGTATTGCAACATAGGTGATAGGAAATATCAAAGAAATCGTAATACATGGAATTTACCTTTTCCCCCACACGTTCTTATAATTTTCTTCCAATAATAAAAAAATAAAAATAAAAATAAAAGCAACCAACTAAATACAAAGTACCAATTAACAATCCGTTAATAAGTCCTCTCAATGAAGTAGAAGCATTCAAGCAGATTTTGACAAGGCACTGCTAATACAATCATGATTGGAGCTATTTTCCACATACGTTCTACAAGGAATATGACTTTCTTCAGTTCCCTTGGCTGCTTCTCCAGTATCCATGTTATTTTTCATTGTATTATTTAACTTTCTTATTGATTCATAGAGTTCTTCAAATGATGGTTCCTTATCATAATCTTTAGGTGGGTTATCAATACTATTATTGTCCAACCTTCCTTTTTTATTTAAATTTTCATGTGAATCAAAAGATTTATTATTTTTACTACCATTACCACCATTATTATCTATTATCGATAAAGAAGGTGTCACTAATGATGTAGAAGCATTAAGACTTAATTGTTTGATGCTTGGTTGAGAGATTGTCGATAGTTGAGTTTGTTGAGGTATGGAAACATTATTATTGTTTGTTGATTGCTGTTGAGGTTGTTGAACAACTGTTCTTTGATTGACCTGACTTTGTGCGTGTATTGGTAAATTAGGAGGAGTGGGAGCTATAATTGAACGAGAATTTAATCGAATATTTAAGGTTAGTCTGACATATGATGCAGTATGATTACGAGCAACATCAACAAGTGTATTTGTAAAATTCATAGTATTTTGGTTATTATTATTCGGAGAATGTATGATAGTAGGTCTTTGTATCAGTTATTGTGGTAGTTGTTGTTGCGGTTGTTTTTGTTGAGATTGGGTCATTTGATTTAATTATCGTTGAGTTATAAGATTATCCATTGTTTGAGGGGAAAATGATGATGTTAGTATGAGTTTTTATTGTTAGGCGCCTGTTCTTGCATATATATATCCTCCAAATAATGAAATTTTCAAACCTTTATGCTTATAACTTTTGATAGAAAATTTAAAATAAACAATCCGGCTGTAAGAATTATTTCTTGGCTTCTGAACAGCGTATAATTCAGTGTGTGCGTACGGTGCTAACTAGTGTTGTTTTCCAAACTAAAGAATTTTATAACTATGCAAAAGTCAAAAGGTTTCGCCATAAGTCGAAATTAATTTGACTTTTGACATATGACTTCTAATTTTAGTTGACTCTCACCTCTCAAAATATTTTGGCGACCAACACTAGTGCCAACCAAAATTTAATCAATTATTTTGGGAAGTTCTGCCAATAATTATCAAATTTGGTTAGCACAGATTCCTCAATTAATTATGACTAGTTTCAACTATAAAAATTGAATTACGGTTGAATTGCGGCTAATCACGGTTCCCATCTTTACACAGCACATTTCGCGCATTGAATATCTGTTTTCTCTGCCCTCCATACGTTCTATTCCCTTTCAATACTGATCAACAAAAAAAAGAACATTACCTGTTTTATTTCTTCGTCCTCTTTTTTTCGAATTCCAATTTCTATCGCATTGGCGACTATTTTTATAACATCTTTCGCAAGGATCTTTTTCGTTGCATTTTTGCTTCGCTTTTTTACATTCTAAACAGCTTTTTTTATTTTTAATATAAGGACCTCTTTCCATCACTGACAAAAAAATAAATTTAACAATTGTTAAATGTTGATGTTTTACTCGTGTTTGTAAAGTAGGCTATATATGTTTTCAAATGTAGTTGTACGAAAAAAAATAAAAATAAAAAATTTCCTGTTGAATACGTAATAAATTATCGGAATTTTTTCAATTGGACGGTTATTCGTATTTGAATATAATGTCAACTCACCGTTGATTGATTATGATAAGAGATACTATTATCAGTAATTATTCTATTAATAACAATAAATTATGTTGCCTTCATGATATAAAAGGTATTTCTAGTTACTCTATAGCGGAATTTTTTTCAATTGGTAAACAAAATTGCGATTGTGTGTTTCATCAGTGTGTCTTCGTGTAATGGATAATATTTTCTTTGTAGACAGATTTAGTTAATTTTGTTCATTTTATAATAAAATAATAATAACTTTAAAGATTATCATCAATATTGATTTTTGAATTAAAAATTAGCCAACTATACTTTTTCATTGAATTCTTCTCCATCATTCGTCCATTCATCCATCCATATATTTACCGATTGATTCATATATATTCTTGTTAGAATCAAAAAGACTTATAAACATAATAATAATAATAAATTAATCTCTAAAATTATCAAAAAATTGTGTATTTACAGTTCACATCAACGACCTTACTGGTTTATAGAGAGAAGTGTATTTATCGAATTTGGTGTAACAAATAAAATATGGGGGTTAATATCCAAGATTTTAATATATAGATTAAATTGTGGTTTGTTTAGAACAAGGCCATTCAAACTTGAAGTCTCGTTTAACATCAACCTCTCCCCCCCCCCCTTCTCATTTTTTTAGAAATTTTGAATTTAAACTAATCCTTTGATCGTCAAAAAGCTTCCAAAAAAAGTAATTTTACATATTTTTTATCAAACGTTTAAACGTTTAAATTTTAATGTTTAAATTTTTATCCCATATTTTTTTCAAAAAATGATGTTAAACAGATTTCTAAATTTGAACAGCCCAATGAAATAATAAAAATGAAATTGTGGTTGGAATAATGAAATGTTAAAAAAATAAAATGAAATCATGTTTTATTTAATATAGAATATGAAATATTAAAAAAAATATTAAAAAGACAAAGTGCGTTTAAAACTGCTGTTCTTTAAATACTTGCTGAGCAATTCCAAACTCCAACCCTTTGTGAAACATTTATAAAAATATCCATCATATTCATATTTCTATTTATGATAATAACAGACTATGGTTGATTTTATTGGGTATAAAATAAGTTTTGATATATTGCCAAAATTAGAAAATTTCAGGAAAAATCAAGATTTTTATATGGATGAGTAACGTTGATCATAGCGAAAAAAAAATTTGTGTAAATATAGAGCATAACCACTATAGTGGCAATCATCTAAAGACATCATCAAATATTGCCAATCTTTAAGTGCTGATACTTTATTAAATATGGGCTATTTTACCAAAAACTCTCTATTTTTGCAATATTCTAGACATGAAAAATAATGTAATAGAAAGTTTTTTTTGAGTTATTTAATTAAAAAAAAAGTTATAATGGTTTAAAGTTGGGTAACTTTGCTATTTTATTTGAAATTTCGGCAACTATATATCTAAACTGCAATTTACAGATTATTTACCAATTATTCACGTGACAAAGTCACAGATCTTTTACAAATTTGGATTTATTTTATATATTGGATTCTTTATAAAGCAAGATCAGCATAAAAATTTTCGGCAAGTGGCGCAGCACTTGATGTCTTTAGATGATTCGCACCATATATGAAAATTTATTATTGATGTTTATTATTTTTGATGATCAACCATTGTGACCAACCCCAATTGCTTATCAATAAAAAAAAGTTCTCTCATTGAAATGAGGTAAATAATTACACCTTGTGTTGGAACATTATGGGTCCGAGTATTTTCATCCCATGCAAGTACTCTGACAATTCTTTAACTTATATTTTTATGTATTTTTCTAATTCATTTGTCTGTAAAAAAAATTGCAAGTCATGTGCCCACTAATTTATCATTGGTCCAAATTATTTATAGAAACAATTAATTGTGACTATTACGATATAAATCAATAAAAATCAATTTTTTCTTAAATTTTCTGAATTTTACAGATGTCAACTATGGAAGGAATTGAAAATGATAAAAATATTACATTTAAAGAGTATGAAGAGGCCAAGAAGAAATTGGAGAAGTGGGAACAAGTTAGAAGATGAGTTGATGGAGGGGAAGTGGAATGGTGAAGAGAAGACAAGGCAGAAAGAGCAAAAGAACAAGTTGAAGAAAGAAAAGGAGGGGTTGGAAAAAGAAAAGGAAGTTAGGTGAGCGTTGTATGAAAAAATGTTACATGGGGGGAAAGGTAATGAACAAATTGCATAAAAAAATATACAAAAACTATTTTTCATTCATTCCATTTCGTTTTATTTATTATTCATTATCTCAGTTTTGTATTTATATCCCTGAACATTTCTTTTAATAAGGTATGTATCTACCAGTGTGTTTTAGCTCTGAAACAAAGGGAGTTTTCAGTTATCTCATTCTTTTATTTATAACACATTTGCTAATTATTATTCTTGTGCTTTTCTTTCTTGCTTCTGCTAGAAAAATCACTCAAGAGCATCTTAGAAATTATCTTAGAGAATGTGGAAACCAAAGTATCAGTATCAAGAAGGGAACCTAGCTTGCTTATGCCATTGAAAGAATGAGACACATCTGGAGCATTAAAATTAGTCACAGATAATATTAATATGTCCCTGGATTCTTCTTCCTCAAAAACAGATTATAATTTCCTTGTCTGTGGTGGTGCAGCTGGGATAGGTATATACATACTTTATTTATTTATTTACTTGTGATGATTTTACAAAATTGTTAACCATTAACTCCACATGTATCAGGTAAAACTCGTTGGGGGTTGGAATTGTTTTACTCTCTTAAAAATAGTTGGAAACCCCCCAATAGAATGGAGTCATACACACTTTCTCTACATGCTTCTTGATTTTGTCAATGGTGTACACTTAACTGATTTCGATCAAAATCTTTCTGGATCAATTATTATTGGCCTTTGTATTGCCTATTATTTCTTTGCACGAGATAAATTATCATTTGACACCTTTAAGTATGCTGCGCAACCACATATTAATGCTTTTAATGTCAATTTAGTACTTGATAGGATTCGAAATTCTTTAAATCTTCAATCCAATCAACAACTTTTCATACTTCTTCATATTGATGAATATCAAGAAATTTTTGATTTTGAGAATAATAACTTTTGGAAGATACCCAGTTCGAAGGGACTTTTCAAAGAATTGATGTATGTTATTGGTCCTTTGATGACAGAAAAACGCTTGGATTATTATGTTCAAACATTTCTGTCTGGGACAGCACCACAAGATGTTACAAGAGAAAAAGAACCAACCAGCTATTCATTTGCATTTGTAAAATGTCCCATGTTAACAATTACAGCAATCCTCAACATTTTTGATTACTTTGCCAACAAAAATGGTGATCGACAACAACACTGGATGGCTAGCACCCCATTTCTGCAGCTTTTGTATGACACTGGTGGACTTCCACGAGCATTACAGTATGTTATTGAGAAATCTCTTGCTATTCATAACTTTTTTAATGAACTGCAGAATGGAAAATTTACTTTCTTTGATAGCCTGTTTGCTGAAATTGTAAATACACTCAACCAAAAGTATAATATCAGAAGCTATGTTCGAAAAAACCTTAAAGTTAGTCTCCAGATCTTGTACCATTGCATTGGTGCAATTCCAACACAATTTAACAAGAATTTGGATATAAACACACCACAGTTAACTGTGGAGAAGATGGAACGTGATGGTTATTTAATTCTCAAACCTCACAGTGATCTTGACTACCTTATTGAAATGCCATTCTATTTTTTTTATCTTTACAACATGGAATTAAATATTGCACCTGCCATCCTACATAAAAAATTTCAACCTAACTCAGATATGTATTGGGAAGAATGGGAGAATTTTGTTGCTCAATTTGAAGTAATTCATAACAACCTACTTGTTGACATGGGCACAAAAGAAATCAAATTGCGTGATTACTATTGTGGAGGAATTGGTAGAGATGATATTCTGGATATCCAGATCAAACTTGAAAAATTAAACAATATTTGTATAGCAAAAAATCAATTTCCCAAAAGTGGTCAACCAATAAGAAGCTCAGACAATTTTGAAATGTCTTTTGAATCCAATGATATATTATTTATCAATGGGAAGGCAGCTCCATTTGCTGATATCTTTTTAGTGCAACAAACATCCAAATCCCAAAAAATTATTATGGGTTTACAGGAAAAGTGGCATAATTTCTCTGATCCTATTACCATAATGGACATAGAAAATGAATGCAAAAAAAATAGTGCTGCTATTGCCAAATCCACAATAAAAAACCTGAAAGATTATCACATCATTACCATTATTTTCACATCACAACATTTTAACAAAGAGGATGTTAAGAAGCTTCCAAATGATTGTCTAATAATTGCAAGAGATAACTTTGAACAGTGTTTTGGTCCTGTGTTTTCTTCACGGCTAGCCTTCAATATAATGGGCAAACTTAACCTTAACTTTGCAAAACCACAACAGATTTCCAACCTGATAAAAGGGATCGGAACAACTATGTCTAGTTCAATATTCCAAAAGAGACCTTACTATGGTGTTGAAGATGTCATCAAAAAAAATGGTGAGAATTTTCAAAAAGTTCAAAAAAGAACTGGAGCAGTGCTCATACATTCCATATTCATTTCTCAACAATTAACAGTGTAGGTATTTCACTGATGATTTATTCAATGAACTTTTTACAAGAATCATTTTCATATAACTACAGACCTGGTGAATGATATAAAACATTTAACAGTAATTATAATATAATGGATTAAACTTAAATAAAATAAAACATATGTATAACAATAATATTTAATCAATTACAATAAAGTTGTTAAATATTTAAGTATATAAAAAATAGTTTATTTTGATGTTGCAAATCTTTGTTGATGTAATATTAAACATGATTGATCCAAGCCCAACAAGGATAAAATAAACTTTGATTTTTTTGTTAATTATCTTCCCCTGGAACTAGGGCTGTCTTTTGAAACTCTGATCCATTTCCTAAATCATTTCTAAACTTCCAAACTAGTTTCAAAGAGTTTTGAAAGACAACACTACTTGGAACATTTTCAGTTTGGATGATAGTGTATATTTTTACATCAATTCTCTATTAGCAACAACAAGAAGTAAAAGTAGTGGAAGATTCTAAAAGGTGTTGATTATAATGATTTTTATCAAGGGGATTTGTTAGATGACACCATTGTTAATGGCAATGCTAAAAAGATTTCAACTGAAAATATTAATAAAAAAACTACAAAGTGAACATAAAATTATATATATAGGGATAAGTGTATATGAAAAGTATTAACAAAAGTAATAAATATAATGGTTCTAATGAATATGAAAAGGCAATTGATTTTTTAGAAAAAGGTTGTAATTGTGGTTGCTCTTCAAGAATTCCCAAAGAAGAATTTGCAGAATTAAGGGAATCTTTTCAAGCTCTTTCTAAAGTAGAACAAGACATATTTTTAATGGCCCAACTTAAAGCCATGGATGGTGGGTCAATAAGCAGTAGTAGACGCCTTAAAAAGAAAACCAGATCAAATAAAAGAACTTTCTATCATTGAGATCACAATACACTTCTTTGTCAAGAAACCTATCTCAATATGTTGGGAATTGGTAGAACTTACTTTGAAAATATTAGAAGCCATCTGATAAACAATGGTCTTCTAGC
>CAUDNR010004246.1:26936-51664 GCA_958430865.1 Entrophospora sp. SA101 | reverse complement strand
CATAATAATAAATAAGATTAGGGAAATTACCAAATCTACTTGAGTCAACGAAACCATCCTGATAGGCGATTTAATGTAATAAAGAGATTTTATCAAAAAAATTATTTGTTGCAGAGTTCTATTCTTCTTTAATTCATGTACTTTACTATGCTCATGAAGAATTTGAGCGCTAGGATCATTGCTAAATTTAGACTAGTTTTAGTTCAGCGTTACTAAATTTAGACTAATACTCGACAATCATGTCTAAATTTGGCAGGAAGAAAAATAAATTTTTTAACCAAATCACGTGAACGAATCATGAAATCGCAATTTTTGAAATTTGAGCGTGTGGCGCAGCAATAGGAGGTCTTTAGGCCGAGTCAACCATATGTAAAAAAAAAATAATAAAAAAAATATGTAAAAAATGGATCACGGCATAAGATCATCATAAATAACGATATTCTTATTTTTTTCCTTTTTAAAATATATATACCAAATAATAATCACTTAATTCTATCCAATTAAATTCAATTAAAAATTCGAATATATTTGTAAAACTAAAGATAATATACATATATATAAGAAAGGTTCATAGTTTTTTATGCAAACAATTTCCTTATTTGTATTTCTTTAGTCAAGATTGACAAGTTTTTTCATAACGAACTGAACACAGACCTTCCATCCAACTTAACTTAATGTTAAAAAAAAAAAATTAATGTTAATTAATGTTAATTAATTTACCACCCAACGAAAACAAAAAATTCTTTCCCAAAAATTAGGTTTGAAAAAGATAGAATTTTGCTGTTTCATTGATCATACCTCTCCTTACCTTGCAAGCATTGCATGCAACGCTTGCAATTGAATCTATTAAGAAACGAAACATTTGCCGTCCGACACAATTTTCGCCAAATATGGTGAAAACGTTGATCGCGCCAAAAGCCGAAAAAACCAAGCGCGGCTAAACGCAAAAGGAGACAATCGGCGAGAAACCTACACGAAGGTCACCCGCCTTACTGATTTTGGTAGGTGGTTGTGACACGGCAAATGTTTCGTTTCTTACTTGTGTTAATTAAAAAATCATACAATCTATCCCAAGTAAGGAAAAAAGCAGTGTTACGGGTTTTGAGCAAGTGTTAAAAATATCCTCGTTTCGAATCTCGCCTGTGGATATTAATATGGCTTTAATAAAAAAATTTATTCCAATATAGATTTATTTCAATTATTATTAATGTATGAATAAAAATACTCAACTTTAACATCTGTCTGACCTCTGTAAATTTTAAATCTTTTGATAAATGTTGTCAAAATTTACCATACATAAAACAGTGTTGTCACAACACTGACCTATAATCGATGTCTCGAAATTTTATATACTTCAATAAAAAACTATAGTAATAGTCACTTTACCTAAATACAAAAGTTCAGTGATTGTAATAGTAATAGTAATGAAAAAGATCCTGATCGGGTCGAACCCGTTTTTATAATTTCACATGGAAAAAATATCATCATGTGACTTAAGTTCCAATAAATGTGCATATAAAATTGTATGTTAAGTGAAGATGAACTTCAATCCTCCTTGGCACATACTTTTGATTAATTTCTCATAGATTTTTTGAGAAAATTTTGACCATTCCTCTTGCAAAGTAATCTCCAAATTCGTCGAATTTTTAGGAAGCATGCTTCTCTTTTCAATTTGCCCGAGTTCATCCAAGAGATGTGAAGATCAAATAGATCGATAATAAATGTAGCATTCCATGACTTAAATGGGTATTCGTTAGAACTTAAGCTACATAGTAAAAAGTATATATAAAGTATATACAGTACCTGGACAAAAGTTTTGGAACACTTGTTTTTGTTAATTGCGCAAAAATGTACATAATAAACATATATGAAATTTATATCATTTGCGGTTTAGGTTCTTGTAAATATCTATGCAAAATCCCATGCATCTAGGTTCCGTAGAACTCGAATAAATATATAAAAATGAAATTCGATTAAAAAAATTTCTTTGACGATCACTAAATTTCTGATGCGAAATATTTTATTTTATTACTCAAATTCTATGTAATAATTTTAATTTAAAATTTTAACTACTTTTAATATTTAGTTGGGTATCCTTTGCTCTTTATACAAGCCTGAATTCTTCTAGGCATGCTTTCAATCAAATTCATTAAAACATTTTGAGGAATTTTATTCCATTCCTCTTTTAAAGCAGCCTCAAGTTCTTTAAGATTTCTTAGATTGTTAGGACGACTTCTAATACGATATACTGTTATGGTGGGAAGCCAAGTGTTTTAGAAATAATTCTATATGAGACTCCACTGTATAAAGACCAACTATTTGTCCGTGTTGAGCTTCAGTTAAATTAGACTTTTTTTTTTTGAAATTTAAAATTTTGAAAACTTTTTAGATCTTTTTTTAAAAAAAAAAGATCTTAAAAAATATGCGATAAAAAATACTTTTTCAGAATCAGCAAAACTTGGATTTTCATATACAAAATTTCCAAAACATATAATTATGTAGGTTCTTGGACAATTTCTAAAAACATCATGTCAAAAATTTTTGATTGCCAATACTTAATCGAATTTCATTTTCATGTGTTTATTCGAGTTCTACGGAACCTAGACACACAAGACTTTGCATAAATATTTACAAGAATCTAAACCGCAAATGATATAAATTTCATATATGTTTATTATGTACATTTTTGCGCAATTAACAAAAGCAAGTGTTCCGAAACTTTTGTCCAGGTACTGTATATTTTATTATGTAAAATTAATAAAAAACGGGGTTCAGATACTTTCTTCCGGGCATTAACAATATAGAAGAAAAAAAAAGAATATGCATTGGAGGAAATCGGGTCCGCCTGAAGACAATGACAATTCCTATTCTTCAAGTCTGTTTCTATCTACTTGCTATTATATATTCACGTACAATCATAAACTCAGCATCAACTTGATCAAATTTAACTTGACATCGCAATTCAAAAAATTGTTCATATTCTTCAAATTTTGAGATACAAATCAAAAAAATCAATATTTCTTTCAGATAAGAACAATGTTGCTTCCAAGAGATCATTCAACTATGAACGAAGACAACCGATGTGAATATATCGGATTATTTGCAATGGACATAAATATTCTCTGGTATAACAAACTTTTGATTTATGCGTCTGCCTTAATTTAAATTAAAACACTGCAGATAGACCTTTGTGAAAAATCCCGAATTCTTTTTATCGTGTTTACCGTAATATGTTTTCACCTGAAAGAAGATTAATGAGGCACATGAACAGGTCGATCAATAACTTGGGTAATTTACACAAAAATTTATTATGATCACAGCCAAATAATATGTATATATATGATTAATCTAAGCGGATAAAAGAATTTTTAAAAACACTATCATTTAACATCTGATGAAATTCTTTACAATTGATCTTTTCAGCTGTACACCTTTCAATGATCCCAGCTGTTAAATTTTTTGATAACCTAAGATTCACATTTCCATCCATCGATTGCAACGCATTGATATGTGACTCAAAAATACCATATTGTTGCTTCCAAAATTGTATCAATGTCTCTAAATGTGTTAAAATTACTGGCAATTTTGTTGATATTTTTTCTTCATATTTCTGAATTTTTTTTTGTTCCCTTTCATCATTCATAATAGTGTTATTGTTCCTTTTATAGAATCCAGTTAAATGGTATCTTTTTGCAACAATTATTAAATATTTTAATTTCCTGGATATACTTTTACGATTATAAATACTATATCCAGAAATAATAACAAGATTCAAACAAGATAAATTAACACTGGATAGGTAGGATTGGGTAAAAAGTTGCCTTACATTTGAAGCAGAAATAGAGGGTTTAATATTATCTTTTAGCGATTGACCTATTATTGGCAAAGAATCTGTTGAGAAAGAATTCAATACACGTGTTGAGACAAGGGTGAATACAAGCATAAAAACATCTGGTAAAAATTGAGCTAATGCATTCAGAAAATTTGGAGGTTGGCTACCATCTGTAATTTGTAATAAATGATTTCGTTGTACTAGCTCCACATCACTATCACCAAAACTTTTCGGTGATTGACTAATGTTTTCAGCGATGGATGTTTTAAATTGTTCAAAGTCATTTTTTAATTCCTCAGAGTCACTAATTCTCTGCTTTGCCATATCATTTAGTACTAATAATGTTTGCAACAAATCATTGGAAGTAACATTATCTTCTGTAAGCATCTTAAAGTATTCTGTGAAATCCTCCAAATCCATTGACTTTTTTAAAGACCCTTTGGCTATTCTAACAACCAAATCATTAAACTTACTACTTGACTTATCTAATTTCTTGACATCATTATTCCTGCCAGAAATTTTGATATGTGATTCTTTTAAATGTCGAAAAGCTTCAAGTATATCAACAATGGCCTTTTGCGAAACATCAAGATTAGGAAACATTACATCTTTATATTGATTTAATTCAATCGAAGCCATTGATGTGATGTATTTCTTCTTAATGACTGTTTGATGATGATAAAAAATTTTCTTATTTATGTTGCACACACTATTCCCTATTACTATCATTGTCATTGCTTCCAAAATCGGCTAGATTTTCGTTAAATTCTTAAAACGAAAATTCCCATGCTTTTTTTTACCTTTATAAAAAAAACCTGAAAATGACGATAAACGAGCTTTCAAATCCTCCTAACATAAAAATTTTATCTGACCAAATTAAAAGGGCATTCATATTATTTGGAAATGTTTGTAATATGACTTTGGATTTTAAGGATGAATATTTTGAAAACAAAATTGTGCAAATTAAAAATTGTAGAGGGACATTCCGTTCAATTGCTAACGACACAGTTGTGCAATCTGACAATTTAGTTGGATTTGGTGGAGATATAATGGTCCTCCTTAAAGATTATAGTGATAAGGAGGTTCCTAACGAAGATATATTGGGTTTATTGGATAAACTTTTAAATGATGCTAAAACTAATGTGATTGCAATAGAAAATACCAACTTCAAAATTAAAACTCTTGAAGATGACATGAAAAAGATTCATGATGAATTATTAAAATTCGGGAAAAAGGTTGATCCTACAATATACAATAACTTAAAAGATGCTGAATCTAAAAAAAAACTTTTAGATATAGTGACAACAGCCGCTTTTACGATAGGTGGAATTGGTCTATTTATCATCATACCTGGAGCAATAGTAGTGACGAGATTAGCATCAGCAGCAGTAGGAGCAAAAGTAGCAGTAGGAGCAGGAGTAGTAGGAGTATCAGGAATAGGGGCAGGAGTAACCACCTCGTACATTGCTGAAAGTAAAGGAAAAGAAGTTGCCATATTACGGGAACCTGTACAAATGACTGATAAATCAAAAACTTTAAAAAATAATGTTTTCTCGATAATTACATTTTTAAATGAGCTTAAAGGATTCTGGGAGAAACATATTGTTGAATTAGAAAGGCTTATTGAGACATTAAAAAGTTTAAGTGAGAATAATAGACCTCATCCTAACAGATCAATAATCAAATGTTTGGAAAACCGATGGAAGAAAACAATTAAAGAATGTAAACATTACTCTAATGTCACAAGATATGAATTAGATCGTCTTTAAAAAATATTATATATTTGTTTTATCTTTATTTCCTTCTCTTATCACGCTTGATTTTATGTGACATCTCAGAAATTTCATTTGGAAATTTAGAAGATATATTTTAGGATTTTAAATTTTATTATAATGCTTTGTCATTACATTATCATTTAAATAAAGTATCAGATGTGTTTTTAAATCCATTACGAAACTAAAAATAATCCTAAAGCCAACAACTCGTGTGCATAATTTGGCCAATGAAATTGATACAGAATTTTATTCCCTAATAAATAATCATGACAGAAAAACTAGACAAAGCTCAGATTAAGAAGGTAATTAACATTTTTTTGTTTTTGAAACGTTAAATCTATATGATACATTATATTTCATACGAATATGAATACGAATATATTGGTTTCAATTGTTGTCATAGATTTTTGACAAGTTTTACTGAAATTGATAAAGCTACAGTTGAGCCCTATCCACATTTTGCAAAAGATAAGCCTGCTATTATGCGAGCTTACAAAGCTACTGATATTTCAAAGATTTGTTAGTGTTACGTAAAACGGTTTTCACTTTACATATATATTGGAAAGTTTTTACACCTCTATCACATTAAATCGCCTATCAGGATGGTTTCGTTGACTCAAGTAGATTTGGTAATTTCCCTAATCTTATTTATTATTATGACGAGCTGTACAAGCAGTTTCAGAAATATAACAGTTCAAGAAAGGACACGAGCTTGTTGGGATGAATACGAAGTTAGATGAAGAACTTGAGGCAGAATTTGATAAAATTGATACGAAACATGGAGGGTATATCCTCTTTGAAGAGGTAAGGTGAAATATCTGTGCACTCGAAGTTAATCATTATATCAAACTTTTGCTTTATTTCTTCGTTTCCAAAAAAAATTGAATGATGGAAAGAAGTTGACATAATTTGTTTTATTACAAGTACGGGATTAAATGAGTAATAATTATAATATATTATTATTATATATTGGTATATTATACTTATATTTATAATTATAAATATTAATCATACAAGTAATATATAATTATAATATATTTAAAGCTTTGGGAAAACATATCGTCACTTGATATAATTATATCTTTACATGTTATTGTATATAAATATGTCCTATTGTTTGAAAAAAGTTCTTAAAATATGGAATATTACATTTATTGACCACACACGCCCCCATATGTTTTGAAAAATCCAATTTTGAGTTAATATCCAGATTATAATCAAGGTAACATATAATTTTGATAAAAGCTTTTGCTGAATCAAAGGTTGGAACCGATTAAAATAGGTTACAATGTTAGATATCACTTAATTCGCAATGGAAATGTATTGGCCTTGAAAATTTGGAATAATTGTTTCGTTATACTAGTATTACATCATCTTTTAAAGCGATGATGTTTTTGTCAATCACAAATTCTTTACCACATTTTGGTACTAAATAATGTTTGCAACAAGTTATTCATTGGCACTCTATGAAATCTTTCAAATTCATAGACATTTTTAAAAGCTCATTGGCTATTCTAGCAACTAAATCATTAAACTTACTATTTAACTTGTTTAATTTCTTAACATCGTCATTACTGCCAGAAATTTTGATATGTGACTCTTTGAATGTCGAAAAGCTTCAAGTAGACCAACAATAGTTTTTTGCAAAACATCAAGATCAGAAAATATTATATTTTCATATTATTTTAATTCAATCAAAGCCAATTTGTAGTGTTTTTTTTTTAATAACTGTTTGAAGATGAGAAAAATTTTCTTTCTTTACGTTGCACACGGCTATGACTTGTCATTATTTCCAAAATCGGTCAAATTCCCACAAATTTAATATTAATCGTTTTTTACAGAACTAAAAAAAAAAATCCTTTAATTAAAAAATTAAAAATGACGATACAGGAAATTTCAGATCCTCCTAAAATAAAAAGTTTATCTTTCCCAATTAAAAATACATTCAAATTATTTAGAAATGCTTGTAATGTGACTTTGGATTTTGAGAATAAATATTTTGAAAACAAAATTGAGTTGATTAAAAATCGTAGAGAGGAATTCCAGTCAATTGCTAATGGCACAATTCAACAATCTGACGAATTGGCTAAATTTGGTGGAGATTTAATGGTCCTTATTAAACATTGTGGTGACAAAGCTGCTTCTAAAGAAGATATATTAAATTATTTGAATAGACTTTTAAATGATGCTACAACTAATAAAATTGCAATAAAAGAAACCAACTCCAAAATTATAACTCTCAAGTATAGGATGATAAAGATTCATAATGAATTAGCAGAATTTGATTTTGAAAAGATGAAAAATATTGATCCTACAACATACGACAACTTAAACGATACTGAATCTAAAAAAAAGTTTTTAAATAAATGGTCAAAAATCGCTTTTATTATAGGCGGAATTTGTCTAACAATTTCTGTACCTCCAGCAGCAATAGTAATAGCACCAGGATATTCAACAGCAGGAGTAGTAGCAATAGTAGCAATGTTTGGGGAAGCAGTAGGAACAATGGTAGTAGGAGGGACAACTTTATGCATTGCTAAATATAAAGAAAAAAAAGCTGTTAAATTACATGAAACTCTAAGTACAAGACAAGAACAAATGACCAAAAAATCAAAAATTTTACAATGAAACTCTAAGTACAAGACAAGAACAAATGACCAAAAAATCAAAAATTTTACAAAAAAATGTTTCCTCAATAAGTCAAAGTTTAAATAATCTTAAAAATTTTTGGGAGACTCAGATTGCTCAATTAGAAAATCTTATTGTGGAATTTAATAGTTTAAATGAACAGAGATCTCCTCCTAACATATTAATTATTGAACGCTTGGAAGAACGATGGAAGAAAACAATCAAAGAATGTAAAGAGTATTCTAACATTACAGGAAAGGAATTAGAGGATGATGTGAATGATATGAATGATATGAATAATCAAAAATAGCTAATTGTATGTGAGTGGTGTCACTTTTAAAAATATTATTTGTTTTATCTTTATTTCTTTCACTTATTATGTAACATCTCTCATAAAATTTTTTTATATATTTAAAAGACATTTTAGGTTTTAAATCTTATTATTATACTTTGTTGTTACATTATGTATAAGATATTGGGCGCGCAGTGGCCAATATCATGACATCCTGGATGTCACTGAAATTGTCCATTGCACGCCCAATATCGATATTATCAGGCCATCACTATTAAGCTATTCTTTCAAACGTCACTGTTTATCAAGTTTAATTATATGATTTAATTATATCTTATAGAAATGTTGTATAAATAGTACGTCAATCATATTGACGTCATTTTGTACCTAAAATAACAAAGCAACCAAAAATAGCTTAATAGTGCTGTTTTCCCGATAACTAAATATATATTTTTTTTGTATACTTATTATGTGTGTTTTCACATTATTGATTCTCCGAAATTTGCTGTAGTGTACTATTTGATCTAATAAAATCTATTTGAATCTACTAAACAAATAAACAAAGGATAAATTATTATTTATCAAAAAAAGAAACAAAGAAACTTTAAAGTATATAAATAGGACTGAGATTGATGTATCAAAAAAATTTGCATCATTAAAAAAATATCGAATGCTTATCTGAAAAAAATAGAGACGATAATTGATAGATATTGATTAGTTCTACAATCCATCGTTGAGATGATTTTTTAAAAAACTATAGGTTCCAGAATTATTATTGGCTTTAAAATAGTGTGTTTTTATATGTTTTTATATGTTACCAAATTTGAAACATTTAAAAGTCTATCTGAAATTTTAAAAGCTAATAACTCTGGAGCTAATAATTTTTAAAAATTTATCTCGACTATGGATTGTAGAACTAGACAATAGCTATCAAATATCGTTTCTATTTTTTTTTTCAGACAAGCATACAATATTTTCCTATACTCACTTCTATTCATGTGACTGATTTGAGTGCTTTAAAACAATATAAATAGTCGGTGTGAAAACAAAGAATGTCCGCATGCTCATTTTTTTACTATTTATCTTATTAATTAAATTCATACGATTCTTATCAAACCTATGTTTATTAAATTTCAAATAATAAATATGCAAAAAACGTTTTGTTTTTCTCGTTATATTTTTTTATTTTTTAGAACAATGAAACTCGTAAGAGGGTATTGAGCAATAATTAATATTCCAAAGAAAGAAAATATCATTACAGAACATTATTGTTATTGTTTATTTATACACAGTGAATATCGATTTAGCGGATACTAATTAAAATCTCGGTTTCTATGGATAAAGTTCAAAGAACGGTTCCATAAAACCTTAATAAAAATCTTCTCGATATAGTGGATATCTCGGTTTAACGAATTTTCCCCAATTGCCCAAACTATCCGCTAAATCAAGATTCAACTATGTATTCATGGTTTTGTTTTTAATTAACGCAAGAAAGCGACAAAATCAATCCGGTGCAACATTCAATTTCGATTTTTTTGGATTTTTTTAAAATGATTTAATGTCTCTTTGATAATTTTATCTATAAAAAGGAATTTGCAGTTTCACGAAGTTGGTTGCGTTGTGATAAATACTCTCTATTGATCATGCCGGGAAGGGAAGAGAGAAGTCAACATGACATATTGATGTTGATGATGTTGATGGTTGGTGTTGAATATCAACTTTTGTTAAACTTGATTTTTGGGGAAGGAATTTTCTATTTTCGAGAGATGTTAAATTGCAAATGTTCATTTTTTTTTGTGTTAAAAATTGACTCGGAGATCAATGAATGTATTTATTTTCTTTCCGAGGTCGTAAAACCTTTTCACTTTCAATGATACCTGATACCTTTCCATTTTTTCTCTTGACAGCCTTTTTAACTTGTGCTTGATTTTCTCCGCTATCTTCCGTATTGAGACCAACATGAATTTAAAAATTATTTACAAGAATAAAGAAAAATCAATATTTATCTTTTTTTTTTTTGGTCATGAAGAAAAAAATGCATTCTTATCTATTATACCGAGATAAAATCGTTATATTTTAAGAACTATTACCTTTTTGATCAATTAATGAAGAAGATCTTAGCGAACAATTACTTTTTCGATCAATTACAACAACAACAACAACAATAAACCATTACTTTTCCAATTAATTAATGAATGAAAAGGGATCTTAGCAAGCACTTTTTTGATGTGGCTTACATCAACCAATCCCTTTCTTTCTAAAACCTGTTTCTTTTATTGTAATTCTGTTATTTCACTTTCCCGATTGATGATAACATCCCTTCCATCTCCGAATAAAGTCATGATAAATTAAGATTGTTAAATTTTGAATAGCATTAACTTTTTCAGGTAGGTTATTCATGAATTAGTTAATATACATTTCAATAGTTGACCAAATATTCATATGAAAGACAAATTTTCAACGGCTAAAATTAAAATAACTTATGCAAGTTAACAATTAATAATAGTAATAATAATAATAATAATAATAATAATAATAATAATAATAATAATAATAATAATAATAATAGATCTCACCTCCAAAGATATAAAATTTGTACAATTTTATTATTTTTTATTCGTCTTTAATATGTGACTTACTTTTTTAGCCATTGTAGATCAAGTAGATTCGTGTTACGTATACTCCACCCTTAAATAATATATATAGATTGATTTTTTTCTATTAATTTGAATTATGTTAACGTTTTCAATTCAAGATTTTATTTTCTTAAGTTTATTACTTGTCATTGGTTATGTGATAAATTTTTATGTGAAATATTTTAAACGTTCAAATAAATTACCAGGTCCTTTACCATTACCATTAATTGGTAATTTGATTTCATATAATGATTTGGCAGCTTGGGTAAATGGTCTTCAATCAAAATATGGTGATATTGGCGAAGTATGGATTGGTGGAGAAAGAGCCATTTGGTTAGGTAGAGCTGAATATGTTGATAAAGTTTTTAAACCTTCATTTGGTAATTATAATAAGCGTACAACTCCAAACAAAGGATTGGATATATTGGACATGACTTCTAAAGGTTTATTATTCAATAATAATTACAATAAATGGAGTTATAATCAAAGATTTTTCTCAAAAGCCATCTTAGCACCAAGTTTTGTCAGACAAAGTGTAAAGATCACTCAATCATTATTTTTGGAAATGGAAAAATATTGGAAGGATTTGGGTCAACAAAATGGTGAAATCAATATGACAGATTGGGCTCCAAGATTTTTTGCCGAGGCAATTTTATTGACAACAACAAATAAAAAATTTGACACTCTAAATAATTATCATAAAGTTTTGTGTGCAACTGAAAAAAATTCTGAACAAGAAAGCCTAATTCATCATGTTAGAACTATGATTGAAGGAATGGAATTCTTTTTGATGGTACCTACATTTTTACATGTTTTGCCAAACTACAATAGCTCTGCCAAAAAAATCCTTTACAGTTTTGACTGGATGAGGAAGCATTACCTGTCAAATTTGATTAAAGAACGTAGAAATGAAATTGAAAAATCACCAATTGGTCAAGAATTGACTCCTGATATGTTGACCTTGATGTTAACATTTAATACACCACGTGATAAATCACAAAATGATGATCAACATCCTGAACCAATGGCTGATGAAGACATATGTGGAAATATTTTGGAAGCTATTTTAGGTGGAATTAACACAGTAAGCAGATAATATTTGTGGTGAATCATTGAATCATTGAATCATTGAATTATAATAATAATTAAATTTTCAAAATTTTAGACTTCAAGTGCAATCTGTTTCATTATTTACTGTTTGTCACAATCCTGAAGTAAAACAGCATATTGTTGAAGAAATTCAAAAAATCTTTGATTTAAATTCTGACATTAACTTTGAAGATTTGCATAAATTACATTATTGTGAAGCTGTGATTAAAGAAGGTTTTAAAAAAGACAAAATTTATTTTTTTTCAATTAATCAAAAAAATTCAGTATTAATTAATATTTTCCAAATAAATAGTTTCACGTCACTTAACAGTAGCACCAGTGATTTTTAGAATGGCAGAACATTCTGATGAAATAGATGGACATAAATTTGAAGGTTCAACAATTTTAATGATAAATGCTCAAGGAATTAATATGAATAAATTGCATTGGAAGGATCCTGAAAAATTTAATCCTGAAAGATTTTTATCATCAACAAACAACAACAAAAATGGTGATGATGATGATGATGATGGTAAAATCCAAAAGAATTCTTTTAATATGTTTGGAGGTGGATTGAGAATGTGCCCAGGTCGAAATCTAGCAATGACAGAACTTAAAACTTTTATGGTTTTATTATTTGGAAAATTTAATGTTGAATTGATTGATTATTCAGCACCTTTGAAATCTCATTTTGGGTTGACAAGACATTGTGATGAACTAAAGCTGAAACTTATTCCTAGAAAATAAAAATATGAATCTTGTTATTGGTGAAATTTTAAAAATTTTACTTGTTATATAATTTTAAAATTTTTTTAACTAGAACATTCGCTTCTTTACTAAAAATCGATTGCTTTTTTCATATTCATTGGAACCATTATACAGACAATGCCTTGATAAAATGATAAACCAATTATCTACCTATTAAAATTATCTCTATAAGCCAAGGGAATTTATTAAACCAAAGATCTTTTTGTAACATCAGTTTTGGTTTAACTGTATTTGACATTTTTATTTTCCATACTGAAAATTATTAATTTGTTATGGTTTGTTTTCAATAATTTGGAGAATCGATTGCTCATTACAATGTTTGTTACCTTTTGATTTACAAAAAATTCAGTTTAGAAAGTTCGTAGACGAAGACTTTTTTTGCATTGCATTGCAATAAGAAACAAGAAATAATAAACAATAAGTGAATCGCAAATAACAAATTGTGTAATAAAAAGGTCCGTAGAAATTTCCTTTTATGAAAACGGAAGGCCGTTTTCAAAAAGTTCTATTTCGGATTGGAATTTTTTTTCGCCTTTACTATTATTAATTATAATAATAATAAATTTCGTCTCGATAAAACGGGATTCTCTATATTAATATAAAATGATCCGTTATATCAAGAGTGTATTTATTTTAGATTCATTAATATTAATGTTCTGTAATGATATTTTCTTTCTTTGGAATGTTAATTACTTCATTTCCTCTCACGAGTTTCTTTGGTCTAAAAAATATAACAACAAAAACAAAAACGCATCGTTGCATGTTTACTATTTGAAATTTAATAAATATAGAATCGCATGAATATAAACAGTAAATTTTAATAATAAGATAAATTTTAGTATATTTCGGGAAATAGTTTAATAATAACATAATAATAATGATTAATAATAGTGAAAATGAAAAAATATTTTTGTGATTATAATAAAGCGTCTTTTAAAAAACGCCCCATAACTACAAAAACTTCTAACTGAAATGTATATAAAATTTCTCGATTTAAAAAGATCAGCACTTTAGGTTATTGAACTATTTACTTTATATCGGAATTTGTTTGCATAACCATAAGAACGTACTGATGTAAAAAATTTTTGTTTTTGTTATGAAGGATGCGTCCAGATATTTTCTTCCAAGTTGGGTAGTATCTTGCAAATCTATGCAAATTAATACTAATACTAAAAATAATAAATTGATCAGGTGTGTAACAAAAACACCATATATATTAATATTAATTTTTATCATGCCAATCTTTGAATTATAAAAATAAAATAAAATTTATTCATTTTTAGACTTTAGAAACAAACTTTATTGTTAACGAGAATTATGGCAGAAGCATCTGCTCTTAGTGTACAAATAGCTCGTGGTTTAAGCGATAAAGTTTACGAGAAACGTAAGGCAGCTGCATTAGAAGTAGAAAAGTAGGTAAAAATGAATTCAATTATACTTTAATATTAAGAAAATAAGAATGACATTTCATTTTGGAATTTAACATGCATAAAACATTTTACTTTTATATTTATATATATATTTAATAGGCTAATTAGAACGCATTTAGCCTCTAATAGTGTGGAAAAAATTAGAAGTATTATTGAAAAACTCGCTCAAGATTTTGTTAATTCTGCGAATCCAAATTCACGTAATGGAGGCCTAATAGGTTTAGCAGCTGCAGCAATCGCTTTAGGACCAGTATGTTTCATGTCCTTTGATGAGTTCAATATTATAATGATTATTATTACCATTTATTTATTTTTTTAAAAAAATAGGATGTAGCTGTCTATTTAGATGATATTGCTACGCCAGTTCTTTCTTGCTTTACTGACCAAGAATCGCGTGTAAGATATTATGCATGTGAAAGTATGTATAATATTGCAAAAGTTTCTAAAGGCGAAATTTTAAGATATTTTAATGATGTCTTTGATGTAATGAGTAAGGTAAAGAAAAATTTTTTTGTAAATTAAATTATCATTACCTCATATCTAATTATCTACCTTAAAATGAATATATGGGAGTTATTCTAACAAAATCAGGTCCGAGACTTATTAATAAATTCGAAGGTTGATTTAATAAGCTAATTTATTGAGTCTCAGACATTGATTTTGCTAGATTATATTCCATATATACATATATATATATATATATTCCGTTTATAGTTAGCGGCAGATTCTGACTTATCAGTGAAAAACGGAACAGAATTATTGGATAGGTTAATTAAAGATATTGCAGCAGAACAGTCAACCACGTATGTTTCAGTTTTAAACTCCCAAAATCTCGTTTCAAATGACGAACAAGATTTTTCAACAGACCCAATGGCAATTCCAAGAACAACAGCATTTTCGTTACCAAAATTTATTCCATTGTTGGCTGAACGTATCCGTGTTAAAAATCCATTTACACGATTATTTTTGGTTTCGTGGATTACGGTCTTAGACTCAATACCAGATCTTGAATTGGTTTCTTTTTTGCCAGACTTTTTGGACGGATTAATAAGTTTTTTGAGTGATCCAAATGAAGCCGTGTGCGCCGCAACTTCCAATGCTTTAGCAAGTTTTTTGACAGAAATACGCGAAGCTGTTGAAGTTAAAGAACAGCAAAAACAACAAGCTATGAAAATTTTTTATGTTGAACAACAACGAAAATTTGCAAATTTATCAGAAAATAATAATGAAACAAGTGATAGCTTGAAAGATGGTGGCTGCATTGACGATGATAATCCTAATTTGGTTAAATCAGTTGATGCTGGAGATGCCTTTTGGGATTCTATATCTATAAGTGAGATGGAGGGTAAAGGTAAAGGAACTTGGATCCCTGGTCAAAGTGTAGAAATCAATTTTACCAAAATTATTGAAATTTTAATGCCACATTTAAGTTCATCAGGTATTATAAAACGATAAGAACGTATTTTGTTTGAAATAGTTTTCGTTGGACTATAGATAATTTAATATACATTATATTAATTTATAGTTGAACAGATTCAAGAAACAGCATTGAGATGGATAAATGAATTTATTAATATTGCTAAAGAAGTGGTCATCAGCTTTACACCTCAATTAATAAATGCTGTATTACCTTCTTTAGCTCACTCAGTTCCAAATATCCTTTCATGCCAATATACACAGTTTATACATGTGTACTCGTAAACAAACAAATATTCGTTTATTTGCTTGCTTTCTTCAGAACATTAAAGTATAACTCCTTTAACATATTATTATTAATATTATACAAATTAGGAACTGTGCTATAGATTTGAACCAAAACCTTCATAAAACGATTTTAGAAACACTAAATTTTACCAACACTTCCTCCATCTTACATTCAACTCTTACAATGGACCATGACAGCAACAGCAACAGCAACAGCAATATCGATAATAATGATGATAATGGTGATAATACCCAGTTGTCAACAAGTTCACATAACAAACTTTCAAAATCAACCAATGTAGATGTAAAGATTGAATCAAATAATGTTGTAAATACCTTGCCTTTAATAAAGGAGGAAGTCGATCCTTTTGATTATCATTCGACAGTTAGATCATTGGTGCATCAATTTACCAACGACCACGAAGAAACAAGAATTGCAAGTTTGGACTTGTTGATAATGCTTCATAAAAAAGCACCAAAAAAAAAGGTTTTTTATTTTTATTATTTAAAAAAAAAATTTAATTAATTAATATAAAAATAAATTAAAAAAAATTTTTCCAACAAACAATTTGAATTATTTAATTTATAGATACTTGCCTTTGATGATGGGTATTTTCCAGATCTATTAAAACTTCTTTCAGATCCATCAGAGGAAGTTGCAAAGCGTGATCTTCAGCTGCTTGCACAATTATCCTCAAGTTCCGAAGATGAATATTTTACAAGATTTATGATCGATTTATTGAAACTGTTTGCTACTGATCGCAAACTATTAGAAAACAGAGGAAGTCTGATTATTCGGCATTTATGTTTAAGTCTTAATCCAGAAAGGATATACATGAGCTTTGCTGAGATTTTGGAAAAAGAAGAGGTTAAAAAGTTTTTACATACTTTCATCTATCTATATATGAATATTTATTTAGAAAAAAATTTTTTTTAAAATTGCAGGACATAGAATTTGCTTCAAATATGGTACAAAATCTCAACAGTATACTTATAACGTCGCCAGAACTTTTAGATTTAAGAAGAAGATTAAAAAACTTAGAGGCAAAGGACGGACAAGTGCTGTTTACAGCATTGTATAAATCATGGTGTCATAATCCAGTTGCAACATTTTCACTTTGTTTATTAGCTCAAGCTTATGAACACGCTTCAAATCTTTTGCAACTTTTGTATTTTTCAATTCTTATTTATTATTACATTTTACAGTATTTATGATACTTGCTTGTTTACACATTTATTTATTTTAGTGCTGAAATAGAAATCACAGTCAATTTGTTGATTCAAGTTGATAAACTTGTTCAACTATTGGAATCGCCGGTTTTCACCTGTAATTATCCAAAAAAGAAGTCTTAATTTACTTTTATTTGACAATTGATTGAAGGCAATTTGATTTGTTGTTAATCGGTAGCATTTATTTTTTTATTTAGATCTCAGATTACAACTACTTGAACCAGACAAATACCCACATTTGGTAAAATGTTTATATGGATTATTGATGTTATTACCACAAAGTAGTGCATTTGCAAGTTTAAAAAATAGATTGACAAGTGTCAGTTCTATGGGATTTTTACATTTGATACCAAAAAGGTTATATATATATATATATATATACATACACACACACACACATATATATACAGTATATCATTAAAAAAGTATCAGAACATAATCAATTAATCTTTTTAAAATATTTTTTTTATTTAACAAAATCAAGTCCAAACGATTCAAAAAAATCAATTAGTAAATTATTATCATCAAGAGGTGAAGGAATTAAGTTTCAAGATTTGTTAACGCATTTTAAAACAGTTCAAACAAAACATGAAAAAGTTCGTAAACAAGGTAAGTTAAATATTTATACTTCTTTTTCGAATATATCGGATAGGATTTTATTTATGATTGATTGATTAATTTTAATCATATTTATAGCTCGTACTATTCATTTTAAGAAAGGTGGTGGTAGTACGCATAGAAGAAGAAATCATGATTAAAGACGTTTTCCTTTATATATTTATTTTTTTTTTTTGTAACTATTTAAATTTATAGACTTTTGTTTATTTTATTTGTTATATCAGTATAAAAGATGACGAATTACACATTGTATATATTTATTTATTTATTTTGACATAGGCAAATCAAAATCAAATAAATTAGAATCGAAAATTTAAAACCTTCATTTGAAGGTCACATGATAATCACATGATAATAAAATTCGAAACTTTCGAAAAACTATTTAATCAAAAAGTCCCTAGTACTAGTACTAGTATTAGCGAAATTCAAAATCGAAATCAAAACTAATCTAATTTGAAAGTCTAATAGTAATTTAAATTCAAAGTCAAGTAAATTCAAAACAAAAATCATTCAATCCTTTTGATTATTGATTTTTTTCCTTTGATTGTTAGACAAACTCCTTGTCCCTAGAACATTTGAAGAATTAGAAGTTTTCAAAGAACCTATTTCATCCAAAAAACCATCATTTTGATATTTATGTAAAATAAAATTGTTTTATTACAGACTTCCTTTTATTCCATTATCATTACAACATATACGGGTGGAATCATATTCGCCTCTGTATCATTATTAAATGTGTCCAAATAATGCCAGAAGGTCTCCCAGAACTCTAAAATTTGACAAATAAAGACACCGAAAATCAAAATTGCCTGACATAATTTAAAAGCAATATATTTTTTTTTAATTTAGAATTTCAAATTTCAAATTTCAAATTTAGTTTCGATTGGACTATACATGTGGGTGAAACCCAACGACACTTGATCATCACGCAATTATCATATTATTACAATAGGACCGACACTATGATTCGAAGGTACCTTAAAAAAGAGGAAAGGAGACATTCAATAGAGTTTTCCGGTCCCATTACAATTATGAATAAAATTGCGATACGTGTAATTGATTGGTTGCCGCCGCGTGATGATCGAGTGTCACTGGGCTTTACCCACATGTATCCGTGATTATCAAAATCGAAATCGAAATTTTCCAATTACGTTGGAAATTCTGCATATTATAATTGCAACAAACCAAGATGGTTTAATTAAAAATATTAATATCAAATGATCAACATAACTATATATGCATGTGTTTCTCTAATGGTGAATCACTAGCATGCAAAAAAAATTTGTTTGGAATAAAATGTTTAGAATGTGAACATCCCAACAAGGATGTATCAAAGAGTCACCCACTAACCTATATCGTCCTTCATCTTCTTCTACTAATGGTAAATGAATTATTACGTTGTTTTTCGGTATTAAATTATTCAATTAATCATGTAAATTTATATAGATCTTTAACAGGGTCATAACACCAAATTTGTTTGTAAGCATTAATTGAAATTATATATATAAATTAATCATCATCGATCACTTATTTCCGAAAGGCAAATCATTCATTTGACATCATGGATGAATGGTTTGCCTTTCGGAAAATGTCATCTTCTGACCACTCGTTTCATACAGATCTTCATAGTTTCAAGGTCAAACTCACCCTGTGGGTCTTTCTCATTACACATACACTACACCAATTGTGCAACAATAAAACTGCTCAATAAAATGGTCGAATTTGTTATTAATGAAAAATTTGGTGTTCAACATTATCATGTCAAGATCAATTCGATACAATTGAAAGAAGTAGTTTTTATCAATCAATTTATTCCATATATATTAGTACTACAATTAAATGATTTGTTTTTTTCCTTTTCATTATAAAAAAATTTATAATTGGAAGAAACTAAAGATACAACAGAATGTTTATTTCTTGTAACAAAAACGAGAAAATCATTGACTCACAATGAAATTATTACTGAATTATTAGGACAGTTGAAATTTAAAGCTATGTATGGTAAACATGATTTTGTGACACAATAATAATATATTGGATGTTGAAGGACTTCGTGACTTAATCATGTCTACGCTTTCCACCTCACCTGAAAAAAAGAAACGGATGAAAAAGAGTAGTTTGAGGCAAATTGCAGTTAGAATAAATGAAATGGTTAAAAATGGACAAAATAGGGCATTGAGCTTTGCTGAGATTTTGGAAAAAGAAGAGGTTATGAGCTTTGCTGAGATTTTGGAAAAAGAAGAGGTTAAAAAGTTTTTACATACTTTCATCTATCTATATATGAATATTTATTTAGAAAAAAATTTTTTTTAAAATTGCAGGACATAGAATTTGCTTCAAATATGGTACAAAATCTCAACAGTATACTTATAACGTCGCCAGAACTTTTAGATTTAAGAAGAAGATTAAAAAACTTAGAGGCAAAGGACGGACAAGTGCTGTTTACAGCATTGTATAAATCATGGTGTCATAATCCAGTTGCAACATTTTCACTTTGTTTATTAGCTCAAGCTTATGAACACGCTTCAAATCTTTTGCAACTTTTGTATTTTTCAATTCTTATTTATTATTACATTTTACAGTATTTATGATACTTGCTTGTTTACACATTTATTTATTTTAGTGCTGAAATAGAAATCACAGTCAATTTGTTGATTCAAGTTGATAAACTTGTTCAACTATTGGAATCGCCGGTTTTCACCTGTAATTATCCAAAAAAGAAGTCTTAATTTACTTTTATTTGACAATTGATTGAAGGCAATTTGATTTGTTGTTAATCGGTAGCATTTATTTTTTTATTTAGATCTCAGATTACAACTACTTGAACCAGACAAATACCCACATTTGGTAAAATGTTTATATGGATTATTGATGTTATTACCACAAAGTAGTGCATTTGCAAGTTTAAAAAATAGATTGACAAGTGTCAGTTCTATGGGATTTTTACATTTGATACCAAAAAGGTTATATATATATATATATATATACATACACACACACACACATATATATACAGTATATCATTAAAAAAGTATCAGAACATAATCAATTAATCTTTTTAAAATATTTTTTTTATTTAACAAAATCAAGTCCAAACGATTCAAAAAAATCAATTAGTAAATTATTATCATCAAGAGGTGAAGGAATTAAGTTTCAAGATTTGTTAACGCATTTTAAAACAGTTCAAACAAAACATGAAAAAGTTCGTAAACAAGGTAAGTTAAATATTTATACTTCTTTTTCGAATATATCGGATAGGATTTTATTTATGATTGATTGATTAATTTTAATCATATTTATAGCTCGTACTATTCATTTTAAGAAAGGTGGTGGTAGTACGCATAGAAGAAGAAATCATGATTAAAGACGTTTTCCTTTATATATTTATTTTTTTTTTTTGTAACTATTTAAATTTATAGACTTTTGTTTATTTTATTTGTTATATCAGTATAAAAGATGACGAATTACACATTGTATATATTTATTTATTTATTTTGACATAGGCAAATCAAAATCAAATAAATTAGAATCGAAAATTTAAAACCTTCATTTGAAGGTCACATGATAATCACATGATAATAAAATTCGAAACTTTCGAAAAACTATTTAATCAAAAAGTCCCTAGTACTAGTACTAGTATTAGCGAAATTCAAAATCGAAATCAAAACTAATCTAATTTGAAAGTCTAATAGTAATTTAAATTCAAAGTCAAGTAAATTCAAAACAAAAATCATTCAATCCTTTTGATTATTGATTTTTTTCCTTTGATTGTTAGACAAACTCCTTGTCCCTAGAACATTTGAAGAATTAGAAGTTTTCAAAGAACCTATTTCATCCAAAAAACCATCATTTTGATATTTATGTAAAATAAAATTGTTTTATTACAGACTTCCTTTTATTCCATTATCATTACAACATATACGGGTGGAATCATATTCGCCTCTGTATCATTATTAAATGTGTCCAAATAATGCCAGAAGGTCTCCCAGAACTCTAAAATTTGACAAATAAAGACACCGAAAATCAAAATTGCCTGACATAATTTAAAAGCAATATATTTTTTTTTAATTTAGAATTTCAAATTTCAAATTTCAAATTTAGTTTCGATTGGACTATACATGTGGGTGAAACCCAACGACACTTGATCATCACGCAATTATCATATTATTACAATAGGACCGACACTATGATTCGAAGGTACCTTAAAAAAGAGGAAAGGAGACATTCAATAGAGTTTTCCGGTCCCATTACAATTATGAATAAAATTGCGATACGTGTAATTGATTGGTTGCCGCCGCGTGATGATCGAGTGTCACTGGGCTTTACCCACATGTATCCGTGATTATCAAAATCGAAATCGAAATTTTCCAATTACGTTGGAAATTCTGCATATTATAATTGCAACAAACCAAGATGGTTTAATTAAAAATATTAATATCAAATGATCAACATAACTATATATGCATGTGTTTCTCTAATGGTGAATCACTAGCATGCAAAAAAAATTTGTTTGGAATAAAATGTTTAGAATGTGAACATCCCAACAAGGATGTATCAAAGAGTCACCCACTAACCTATATCGTCCTTCATCTTCTTCTACTAATGGTAAATGAATTATTACGTTGTTTTTCGGTATTAAATTATTCAATTAATCATGTAAATTTATATAGATCTTTAACAGGGTCATAACACCAAATTTGTTTGTAAGCATTAATTGAAATTATATATATAAATTAATCATCATCGATCACTTATTTCCGAAAGGCAAATCATTCATTTGACATCATGGATGAATGGTTTGCCTTTCGGAAAATGTCATCTTCTGACCACTCGTTTCATACAGATCTTCATAGTTTCAAGGTCAAACTCACCCTGTGGGTCTTTCTCATTACACATACACTACACCAATTGTGCAACAATAAAACTGCTCAATAAAATGGTCGAATTTGTTATTAATGAAAAATTTGGTGTTCAACATTATCATGTCAAGATCAATTCGATACAATTGAAAGAAGTAGTTTTTATCAATCAATTTATTCCATATATATTAGTACTACAATTAAATGATTTGTTTTTTTCCTTTTCATTATAAAAAAATTTATAATTGGAAGAAACTAAAGATACAACAGAATGTTTATTTCTTGTAACAAAAACGAGAAAATCATTGACTCACAATGAAATTATTACTGAATTATTAGGACAGTTGAAATTTAAAGCTATGTATGGTAAACATGATTTTGTGACACAATAATAATATATTGGATGTTGAAGGACTTCGTGACTTAATCATGTCTACGCTTTCCACCTCACCTGAAAAAAAGAAACGGATGAAAAAGAGTAGTTTGAGGCAAATTGCAGTTAGAATAAATGAAATGGTTAAAAATGGACAAAATAGGGCATTTGATGGTTATAAGTGCTACAATAGGGCAAACTAGAGACATAAATTCGGCAACAAAGAAGGAGCTGATAATAAGGTACACCAGTTGTAATAAATGAAAGATTAGAAATTTGAATAAAAATGGTCTAATTGGTATATTATTTGTGAAAAGTCAAATAAATTATATTCTTTTTTGATTTTTTTTTTTTACATGTTAATAAATATCCCGATTATTTGTATTGCTGTTCTAGAAGTGTTGATCAAAGAATCAATCATTGGTATTGTATTTATTCATTCATTCATTCGATATTCTCCGATAATAATAACAATAGGAAAATAAACTAATACTGAGAAAGATGATTGGTGATGTTAATCATTTGAATGAACATTCGACACATGAATATTCGAATATTATTATTTTATTATTATTATTATTTCAATGAATATTCGGTTACACGTGTGAATATTCGAATATTCGGTGCTGCCTACCAAATCAGCAATGATAATCATATTCATGATAAATTAATTTATGATTTTAATCATGAACAACAACAACAAAAGTCGTGCTTAAACAATAGAATGATTCAATAAAACGAATAATTTGAATAAAACGAGTAATTTGAATTAAGCCATCAAAACAAGTAATTTGAATAAAACGAATAAACGGAATAAAGAGTAATTCGAATAAAAACAAATAATCGGAATAAAACGAATAAAAATTTAAATATGTTACTACTATATGTCCTTAGTTTAAGACAGCACAAATAATATCTAAATGGCTAATTCAAGAAAAAAATCATAATTAGCATCCATAAATAATATGTTTACCTGTCTCTAATTAATTAATTTAACCAAAAGGCGGTATCTAGCTTTAAATTAACTGCAAGTTAATGGGTGTAGAAATTTTAAATTTTAAGCAAAAAAAAAACATATGTATTAGTATATTTATCTACCTGCCATAGAATGTTGAAGGCTTGTGTTAAATTTTTCATTATGAGGTTTATACTTAACCAATAACGCTCGCTATTTGGATATATTTTTTCACCATTAAAATATGATTTATTCAAAAGTTTGAAAACACGCACTTCCATCTAACTTCCATAATTACCTCATTTTTCGGCTATTTTGGTAGTTTGCTAATCAGGTTCTAAGTTTTGCGTTGTATTAGATAGATATAAAAGCTGTAAAAACATTTCAGGAAATTCATATTTAAGCCCGCTATTAAAAAGATTTCAATTGGCAAACATATCTGTGGCTCATTTGTTATCACATCTATTATTATTATTATTATTATTATTATTATTATTATTATTATTATTATTATTATTATTATTATTATTATTATTATT